>JAFJYG010000380.1:0-47340 GCA_017366145.1 Cadophora sp. M221
CTTCGAAGAGTATCGCCTCCTCCACCCCCAGGATTCATTCCCCAGAGCACCGCACCCAAAGCAGATAAAGAGGAGGCGATACTCTTCGAAGAAGCCACCACCAGTCCCTGCATCTCACGAAGATCGTCCTGCTCCAGATCCTCCTACACCGAATCAGAGCCTAGCGCAGACGACCAAGCAAAAGCAATGGAGTTGTTGAATCTGATCATTAACGTCAAGAGGGTGTTTGCTGTTGGGAAGGTGGGGAGTGTGGGAAGGAATTTGGTGGAGGTTAGGTTTAAGGACAAGGGGATGGAGATGTTGAATGAGTATGGGAGGAAGTTTGTTGAGGAGGTGAGGAAATTGAAGGAGGAGAAGGAGGAGAGTGGGAAGGATGTGGGCGGGGAGAGTGAGGAGTACAAGGAAGAGGAGGATAAATTGTTGGCTGATGATTGATGATTGATGACTGAGGGCTTCTTTGGATTTCCTTGTTTTCGGCTGGGTTTTTGGGATTTTGGTTTGGAGCACTGTTGGTAATGATTAAATAAATCCGCACTTCAGAAAACCTAAAACATACAGAGCTCCTATTCCCCAACTAGAGACTGAGGAACGATGTAATGCCAGAAAAAGGAGAGAGGATAAGTCGCGAAAAAAATATTAAGAGAAGGTTTCTAGCGTTCTGAGGCATAGTTACGTTACATGCCTCCACTCAGTACCTCGATAAGTCTGAATTGAGGTCAATTGTAAGATTTGACCAATCCTCAGATGCAGAAATAGCTTTGCTAGAAACAGCGTATGATCGTGTTGGCGATTCAAACCCAAACGCGATCCCGAACGGATCAACGTTCGGCTTCCTCGCAAAAACCCACTCGCCGTTTGAAGATCGGCCCAAACAAACCTCTCCCACTAGCATATAGTCGCCCCTTGGTCTCTTTCTGAGCAAAACTGGTAGAGCACAGTGATCCAGCTCGTATATTTCATTCTTTTGATTGGCTCCATCACAGGCCATGATCAGCTCATCGTCCAACATGACTGCGAATCGAAGGGGGAATTCTGGATATGGATCTAGAGTTCTCAATACAAGCTCCCAGTATCTGAACGCGGCGAGGGGTGGCATTGCTGGATTTGGGGATGGAGGAATATCTATGGGTGCCGGACTTGTCGAGGTCGGACTTTCTGGCGCTGTCGATTGACGGGCTGGCGTGGTCGCTTGAAAGAGTTGCTCAACACCAATCTCCAAGGAGGGGGAACTCCTATCCCGCACATTGAATTTTTCCGATAGTTTGAGGGGTGTCCCACGCTGGGATGGTCTCTTTGGAGGCGGGACAGGTGGAGAAATCGGGGCCGTTGGAGTTCGCATGCTTCCCCTTTCTCTTCTGGGCATTGAAACTGCGTTCTCTGCATCGTTCGAAGATTGTATTGTTCGACCCGAAGGATATCCGGAGAGGGTCGCACTGCCTTGAGCAGTTCTTAAAGAGTTATACTTCTTTGCCCAATACCATATCGGGTCTTTTATTACCACCCGCCCCAGCCGATACAACACCTCGCATATTGGGACAAAGTTGTAATTAACAAATGGCATGTCCTTGTCTGCATCTCGAATCATCCGTGCCAGTGCATCTGTGAGTTCTGTTGAGCTGAGCGACGTCTCCAAGCGATCACCGCTCAAGAATTTTGCACTGATCATAGATTGTAAGTTATCCATCAGGTCCAATGCCCTCCTGTTAACCCGTGCATGAATCGGAAACATGCTTGGAGCTGGCGACTTGACGGACGAAAACCCTTGGCCCTCGACCGTGGTGATGGTTGCAATGTGACGTCCGCGAATAAAATCTTTGAACCTAGAATCTCATGGGATTGAGATAAGGAGCCTGGCGATTCGTATACACGCGCGGTAAGCCAGGGCGGAATATTATGCGCAATTTCACTCCAGTCCACAGCCCAAGGAGGCAACTTTGGGAATCGGTATTGTAAAGGTGCCCAACGGGAGAGGAGCAAAACATTTGTCTGTCTCCTCGATTGAATGATGGCTTTTGTTAGATTTAGCCATACCTGATCTATGCCTTCAACGTATGTAGGCGTTGGTATCAAATCGGATCCATCACGGGTAAGCCCCGGTAGAGCGTACACCTTGTCCCTTTCATCTTTTGCCAAAGAATAACGACTTTTCATAATCGCTTCATATAGTGACATGCAATTGAATGTCCCCGGCCCGCGCTGCTCTTGGGTTTGGAAGTTAAGAACTGCATCTAGCAGGCTTCGAGGGCGAGCTGGTATATCAGCGGCTTTGTGAGCGACATAGAGCAACGCATTCAGGTCCAGCTGAAGATAGCCACACTTGATCGTTAAACGTTTGGCTTTTGCAAGCTCTTGGATAATCCATGCTCGCTCCCAGTACGGGCGAGAAAGCAGCTCTCGGAGACCTTGCAAAGCACGTGCCGGATACGACTGATCTTTGACAGCATCTCGGAACGCAACTTCATTCGATGCCACAGAGGAGTCCGGTATTTTAAAATCCTCTGGAACTGGGTCTGACGAGGATGCGGTACTTTCTCGCAGAAATGATTCCGCGGATATTCTTATTCGACGATCCGAAAGCAGCTCAGCAGCTTGGTTCGAATGCCGGGCTGCATTCCCAAGCCATACCACCGTTTGCTCGGCCTGTGAGTAGATCTGCCCCATTCGCATGATCTGATAGCTCTTTCATACAGATTGCTCTGATCTATACAAATCGCATCTGCCCAGATGTGATCGCCAACCTCAAGCCCAGCATTGAAGAGTGCCTCTGCAAGATTTTTGGAAACCTCCACCCTCTTCCCGTCGACTTCAATCATGGGATGTCTGCGATGCATCACCCCAGCAGTAAGATAATGCATCATACTTGGGCGGACTGTTGAGCGAGGCTATGGTGATTTCGAATCGGATGGGGTCGGTGATCTCCTTGATTCGTCCTGAAAGCTTGAAGCCGGAGTGGGAATTGAATAGCCTGTTCGATACAAGAGCAAAGTGAGGCTGAAAGTTGGAGATAAGGATCACCCAAGTCGGGCTGGCGTTACCCCGCATATGAATGGCCCAATTATATCAGAGTAACACGATCGTGCTGAAGGACGTTTCGTAAAATAAAAACTCCTTACTATGTTTGGTAGAGGACTTTATGATGATATGATTGACATTGTATAATGAAATTTTAAATCGAATTATGACAGCAAAAAGTCCCAACAGCGTTCAGGAACTTCTAAATCCTGATTTGTCCTAATTCTCGCTAATAGGTACATCGCCCACCACCTCATCTTCTTCCATAGAATAACCAAGATCGGTCCAGATAATCATTCATGGTTATCTCAAGCTCTCCCTTCTGCCGCATGGCGTTTGTCCGTCGCACTCGGAACTCTCGTTGACAGATCCCCCACCGGAAGCGAGAATGGGAAATCCAACGAGGCAATGAGTTGGACGAAAAGTAAGTAAAATCCGAAGATGCAGAAAGCAAAGACAAATGCTCCTGCAACCTGTCCACGGAATCAGTCAAGCATACAACAAGATTGAGCGGATGCGTAGTTGTTACCTCTTCGAGCTTGGCTCCTCGCGCTGTATTTCCCTCAGCGAGCTCCCAGTACGCGCCAGCGAGAATAAATAGTGCGATATCGAGTAGAAAGAAGATAATCAGGAAGACGATGTTGGTTCTGAATGCGCAGAGGAAGTACATGAATGTGATGACTCCCACAACCACAAGATAGAACGCTGCATAGATGTTAGTCTTTTTCAAGCAGAGTTGGAAGACTCCTCACCAAAGGAAGACAAGAATTTAGCCTGCCCAGCAGCTGCCTCTGCCCCCGTCAGACCACTAGTATAAGCACCCTCGGCGTTATAGGATGGCTGCAGAGTTGCTCCAAGTGTCAACCAGAAAGCTCCATAAGATCCAAAAACTACGAATGGGAATGTGTTGCCGATGATCCATTCCATGACACTGCCGATAATCTGCAGCATGCCGCCGAAGAAGTAGAATACCCCGATCGTAGCAGCTCCTCCTCCACCAGATCCTCGCCACCCCATCAAGGCGCATCCCAGAGGCGCCGATGCAACGAGGAATCCCATCAAGGCACTAAGAGAATGTCAGCGGAGAACCTTTTGAGTCCGGGTGCCGCTTACAGAGGAGTAGGGTTGGCAAATGTATTCCGCAACTGGCCCTTGACGCGAGTCTCTGGGTTCAGATACATCTTCTCGTAAACATCCATTGGGACTGCTATGCTATTGTGGGTGGCGTATCGGTGGAGATTGTCGATTTGTTGATGCGTTGGCTTAATGTTGTCGTTGCTAGTACCGTTTGTTGATTGACTGTTCGGCACAGTGCCAAGCTCGTGGTTTGTTTGTGACATTTTGGCGTTATCTTGTTGGAGCATGTGGCTTCAATGGCTGAAAATAAGAAGAGTGTGGAAAGCTTGTATCATGGCCAAGACATTGGTAGGTATATGTAGGTTGCGTTGGAGCGGGGAAGCCGGGGTGCATGAGACTCGGCTGCCTGTGATTACCCCGCAGCGTCGATCTCTGGGTACATCCTCACCCGGATGATTAGGAATATAATTTTTATTTCAATTGCCGATGAAAAAGCGGAGCAGTTTTGAATCTTGTGGCTGTTGTGTTGATTTGGAGAACGGGCTAGCCTTCGTTTGTTGAATTATTGAAAAGGGGCGCTTAAGCGAGTCTTCGCTTAGTTCACGGGCCCGGACCGCGATGCCGGGTTGAAGCCGGATCGACAATCTGTGTGGGAAACATGTTGTTACCAGGGTCCAAGAGATATGTCGGATATGCTGCCTTGTTGGTGTCTCGCTGAAGTTAAAATCTGCTTAGCTGGCTGTTGGCTGGCTGCTAGCTAGCCTGGGAATCCGGGGGCAGGGTCTGCTGAGCTGCATGCTGCAAGGCAATTATCGTGGCCCGAGATTTGACTCAAGTGGATGTACGAGTAGACGAACACAGTAATTCAGGGTCTGGAGGCTGAACACGTGTTTTATGTCATCTTGAAGTAGTAAATTCTACATGGCACGAGAAAATACATTGGAGCGATGGAGATTGATATCTAGCATTTCTTCTTTGAATAGGATTCACAGTTTCGATGTACGCCTAGAACGCTTTAGTTTCGCTGCCCCCTGTGCTCTTAGGATATGCTTCTGAACCTTCCCACTTCCAGTCTTTGGAAAATCTTCCCCTTGCTCGAGCCAAAAAATGTGTACCGGCGCTTTATGCCATCCAAGTGACTTTCTAACGAACTCTCTCAACTGTTCCCCAGACGGGCGCTGCTCCGTCGGACGTGGCTGTAAAAACGCAGCCACCACTTCACCATACTTGCCGTCCGGCAAGCCTACAACACTGGCTTGGACAATCGATCCGTGTTGAATGAGTCTCTCCTCAATCTCCAGAGGAAAGATATTTTCTCCGCCTACTAACAGTAAGTATGTAATTTGCAACCGATGGGGAAAGTCTCACCTCGAATGATCATGTCCTTGATCCGACCTGTGATGCTACAATACCCTTCTAAGTCAAACATTGCTTCATCACCCGTTCTCATCCATATACATCCATCTTCATCAGCTTGCATTGCCTCAGCAGTTTGCTTGGGGTTGCGCCAGTATCCTTTCTGCAATTGAAACCCAGCCACGAGAAGTTCCCCTCGAGTCCCAATTGGAACAGTCTCTCCTCTTGTATTCACTACTTTTGCCTTTGTGTGTGGCAGGATTTTGCCAACAGTGGTGAGCCGCTTGTCTACTGGATCATCCGTGTATGACATGAAAGACCCAGGAGAAGTTTCCGTCATTCCTATTATCATCAATAAAGCTTCCTGTACCAACGTCCCGTTGTACTTACCATAAGTACTCGTTATCTCTTTCAAATTCATTTTGTCTCTGAGATCTGCCATCATCTTTCGAGGCACCGATGATCCTGCTGCTATCCCTGTTCGGAGCGTCGACAAGTCCATGCTTGCATCTTGGAGAAGCTCTAACTGTGCAGAAAACATTGCTGGAACTCCATGCAGACCTGTGCATTTCTCCGTCGTGACCGCATTTAACACGGACGAAGGCTGGAAAGTCTCGCTTGGGAAGACAATACAACTTCCATGTGTCACCACAGCGAGGAGTCCCAAGACCAAACCGAAACAATGAAAAAGTGGCGGTGGGCAGCATATAATATCTTGAGGAGTCAATCGCATTCTGTCGCCAACAAATCTTCCGTTGTTGACGATATTCCTGTAGAGAGTTAGCTGACGATGTGGTTTATGAGAACGTGCACTTACGAGTGCGTAAGCATGGCTGCTTTTGGCGTCCCTGTTGTGCCACTCGTGAACTGAAGATTGCAAACTTGATCTGCAGATTGAAACCTCATAACTGATTGAAGCTCTGCGTCTGAAATAGCTTCTCCTGCCTGGCGAAACTCTTGGTATGTGCGGATGCTTCTTCCAGCTGGGCCCTTCAATGAGACAATAGTCTCCAGTTCAGGCAACTGATCTTTCCGCGAGCTTCCCAGCATATCTAATATCCCGGTAGTTGCAGTCTTTCCAATCGTGGTCGCTACGAAAAGGGCTTTGCATCCTGTTCATTGTCAGAATGGAAGGGAGACCGTTGCCGCGGAAGCGAAACAAACCTGAATGTTTCAGAGCAGACTGAAGTTCCTTGGGTGTGTATGTTGTGTTGAAGACAACAAATATCGCGCCCACATGCGACACTGCAAAGAAAAGCTCAACATAGGCTGGAATATTCCCAGCCAAAATTCCAACTCTGTCCCCATTGCCTACCCCAATCGCCCGTAGCCCTTTTGCTATTCCCAATGTTGTTTCATGGAGTTCGCTATAAGAAGCCCGATATCCAGACTCGGAGAACACCACACACTCTCTGGATGGATTGAGTTCGACTTGTTTTTGGAGTAATTGAGTCAGAGTGATGTCCCAAAGTGGCGAGGACGATTCGCCAACGAGGAGGGATGGGTTTGCGGAATCCGTCACTCTGCCATTCTGCGTAGCGAATGTTTCCTGAATGCTTTGATCTGACATGGCCAAGAGAGGGACAAAGAGATTATTAGAATTCAAAAGATGCAACAAATGTGAAAGAAAGTAGTTAGGAGTGTCTATTGCAACAGTTTATCGTCTGGGACACAGAGATCATTGGCTTACTATTGGAAATACCTAAACCCCACTTTGAACTAAGATAGGGACAGGAAGACGGGGACGGGTCAGCTAACCCCAGAGATTTTATCATCAAATTTTGTGTGCTATTCCCGCAATTGCCATACCCCCGAATTTGTTGTCGCCTTGGTATCACTGCGCGGTCCGGTTTCGCGGGGAAAGGGGGGACGGATGACCCGGACCGTGCTTGCCACTGCCCCCAAAACAACAAGCAATGTTGGAGCCGGATGCATGATTTGTGCCTATCGCATCCGAAAATATCCAGCGGTAATTATTTGGCGTACCTTGAAGACATACCCTGCAGATTCTTGCAGCTTATTGTCAAGTCAGATTTCAGGATAATCAAGATCCAGATTTACAAATAATTCTCTTCCAATTGTTCCGTGATGTCTACCAGCAATGTCAACTCAGCTTCACCGCAACCGATGTTTCCTTCAATGACCAGTAAACTTGACCTAAAGTCTCCCAAGTTTAAAGAAAACGCGGCGAAATGGGAACAGATCATCAAGAATTTCCAGCATGCTTCAGAAGCCGCAAGCCAGGAAGGTAGAGCTGCACAGGCGATTAGTAAACACACTTCGAAACAGATTCTTGGTAGGCCATCTTTTCCTGACATTAAGGCATGAGCTTATAGCTAGTAGCTCGAGACAGGGTAGCTCTTCTTCGAGATCCGGATACTCCATTCTTGGAACTGTGTGCGTTCGCTGGCCACGACCTCCCAGATTCGTCTCCCTCTGCAAGTTTGGTTGCTGGAATTGGTGTTGTCAGGTAAGAACTTCCAGGCACCTTCCAATGTTAAATTTGAGATCTGACTATTACAGCGGTGTAATTTGCATGATTCTGGCCCACATCCCATCACTCCAAGGAGGATCTTGGAATGAATTCACAGGTTCGTACCAGAAATCCCTCGAACTTCCCAGCATCTAATCAGTTCCAAGTCTTGAAGCAGAATCGCATCACAACAATTGCGTCCGAAAATGGACTTCCCTTGATAGCTCTTGTACAGTCTGTAAGTACTTTTCAATCATCCACCTCGCAGCCAATTCCCCAACTGACAATATTCTGTGTCCCAGGCCGGTGTTTTCCTCCCTCAGCAGTTTCGTGTGTTCCACAAGGGTGGCCAAATATTTCGAGATCTCGCACTCAGGACAAAGAATGGTTTACCCAGTTGTGCTGTGGTATTTGGATCTTCTACAGCTGGAGGAGCGTACCACCCAGCTCTGTCAGACTACACAATATTTGTTCAGGATCAAGCACAAGTCTTCCTGGGTGGGCCTCCTTTGGTGAAAATGGCGACGGGGGAAATTGTAGAGGCAGAGGCTCTGGGAGGCGCAACAATGCACTCAACGGTGACTGGGCTGTCAGATCAACTGGCGATAGACGAGTAAGTACAGCTTCAAAGAACTGGAGATCTTTTCTGACAAACTGGCAAGACTTGATGCAATCAGGAAAGCCCGCGAGTGGGTCCTCACAACCGCCACTGCGCAGAAACAGTTGGAAAGACTCTCGACCCCGATCATGTGTAACGAAGTGAAGTACAACCCAGAGGAAATCCTGGGTCTTGTTGATCCAGATGTCCGTCAGCCAATGGATATGATGGAAGTTATTCTGCGGATCGTGGATGGTGCGCAGATCACGCAATTCAAACCAGAATTTGGAAAGGGGATGCTCACTGTCTGGGCACGTATTCATGGCGAGTTCCAGAGTCATCAGATGTAGATCCTAAGCTGATGGAAAATAGGACACCTTACAGGAATAATCGCAAACCAAAATCCAGTCATTCTATGCAACGAGGCAGACAAGTCAACACAGTTCATCCGCCTCTGTAACCAAAAGTAAGTTTACAACTCGAAATTCCTGACTGGACGTTTCTGAAAAATGTACACAGTCGAACACCTATAGTATTCCTGCACAATGTCACCGGGTTCATGGTTGGTTTGAAGACCGAGACAGCAGGGCTTATCAAGAAGGGTGCTCTTTTTGTCAGTGCCGTCAGCACAAGTACAGTTCCACACATCAGCGTTGTTTGTGGTGCTTCATATGGTGCCGGAAACTATGCTATGTGTGGAAGATCCTATAGTCCCCGTCTACTGTTCTCCTGGCCCAACAGTCGATGTTCAGTCATGGGTCCGGACCAGCTGGGTGGAGTGATGGAGACAATTGCTCGTGGGGCAGCAACTCGGTCGAAACGTCAGGTTGACGAGACTGAGCTGAAGGCTTCAACAAAGAGGTTCAGTGATCAAGTTCTGAAGGACTCGGAAGTGTATAAGACTTCAGCCCACTTGCTGGATGATGGAGTCATTGATCCTAGAGATACAAGGGATATACTTGGCATGAGTCTTGAAATCGTCACACTTGATTCTGTGCATGGCAACGTTGGATTCAAGGGACTTGCGAGGATGTAAGGAGTTGTATGTATTGTTTTAGATATCTTACCGAGCGAACACTTGAATGGAAACGAACATCTAGGGTTCTTGGCAGCCTAACGAGATGTAACCTTTCGGCCGAAAACATATGATTTCGGCCTGCACCTACGACCCCCAAATTTCTACCTTTTTGGTTATACAGACGTAAAATTATGTACCTATGTACCTTTATTTTAATGTCCGAAATCGGAAATCGTGACCCTGACGCTTTTGTAGCCAAGGTAAACCCAGGTATACAAGATACCTAGGTACTCCAGCTGCCATAATTCCATGCCACACATGTGATATATTCTCAGTTGGGGTATCTGTCGAGTACGATTCCTGCTTGCACATTTGTCAGATCAACAATTTCTTAATAAGAAGCAGTAGATTTTTATATAAACAAGCTCTAATATATAAATGTACAAGCCAATCAAGTATACCTAAATTATGTTGTGGGCTGAGAATCCCAATACGTGCGGGGTTAAAACGCGGGGCGCCGGGGAATCCGCTACCTAGTCTGCTCAGCTCTCCAAAACTCCGTTCGCAACCACTACACTATCTTTCATTGAAAACAACCTTCCCGACTTCAAGATTACCTTCCAGGCTCCCCAATCAGTACCCTGCAACTACATGAGATGATGTCTCAACGCTCAGGATCAGGATCGACATCAGGAACAGGAGCAGGGGCAGGCCCAGCTCCGAATGAGTACCGTGGCATCAAACGAACACAGCAGGCCTGCCTCAATTGCAGGTAAGCTTGAGTGGCGAGATGATTACTTACAGTCCATTGGTGTAATTAAAGTACAGATGCTGACCTTGAGTAGACGTAAGAAAGCCAAGTGCTCAGGAGAGCGACCCGTGTGTAGCTTTTGCAGGAGGCTTTCACAAACTTGCCAATGGAGCAGAACCGTTACGGATCCTCCAGATGAGAATGATTCTGATCAGATGAAAGACTATGTGAGAAATAATCTTGGCACTTTGAACAGGGGCTGATAACGTCAACTATAGGATGATCTGTCAACCAGAGTGTCGTCGATTGAGACAAAGCTCGACAGGTTACATGACATGCTCACAACGTGACGAATTTCTATTCCATCCTGGTATTTTGACTAATGATGATCAGATATCTTCCAGCTCTACTTAACCAGTCACAAAGTATGGCCAGTAATGCTACCCAACCACTGTCCCCACCTCACACCAGAAATGAGGCCTTTGATCACAGCAACATGAGCGCTGCTGTAGCTGAGCCGCCCATCGAACTGTGAGTCAAGCCAATATATCCCGAGTAAAGACTGATCTTATCGAGTGTACCTTTCAAAACCCTTCCACCCCATGAGGTCATGACAGACCTCATCGATTTATATTTTGCTCGAGCGCACAATCAACCCTATTCATTCTTCCACGAAGGCTCATTCAGGCGAGAACTGGAGCTACACTCGCTGCCTGACTTCCTTCTATTCGCCGTCCTGGCTTCGGCAATTCGATTCTCCTCTCATCCGTACTTTGGTGAATCCAAGTCAGAAGCTGCCAGGTCCTACGCGAGCGAGTCGTGGAAGTTGATTGTGTCGGTCTGGTTTGGTCCGGAAAGTGATCCAAACATATATATCTGTCAAGCAGTTACGATGCTATCCATAATTGACTTCACAGGCAAGTTCTTTTCTTATTTTCATCATTGGCTGATAGCTTGCTAACACGTGTTCAGCTGGACGGCGTCATCCTGGTTGGTTGAAGATTGGGCTGTCAATCAGAATCGCCCAGGATTTACAGTTGATGATGGAACCAAGTCAAGAACTTAGTTACGCAGAACAAGAGGAGCGCCGAAGAGTCTTCTGGTCTATCTACGTCCTCGATAAATTATGTTCTTGTGGTCGCGCTAGACCTGTCGCTCTCGCCGATGCACACTGCTTCTTACAGCTTCCATGTGATGAAGCAACTTTCAGAAAAGGCGAATGGAAAAAGACTCCAACTCTGGAACAAGCCTTTTCGACGACCGAGCCCGCATCCGAAGATCTGAGTAATTTTTCATTGGTGGTTTTGACGGCATCTGTTCTGGGTCGATGCGCACAGCACAGCATTCATCAGAATCTGCGGGGAGAAAGCCGTCTGCCTCCTTGGGACTCCAAGTCCCTATTCGCCACGATCAACTCAGTCCTTCTCCAACTGGAAATGAGATTCGAGCTTGGCAGCAGTATTTCCGAATGTATCTCCCGTATGTGCAATGAAGATGGTAGCGTGGATATGCAGGTGGCTGGTCCAGTAATATTTGCCAGGGCATTATTTAGGACTTGTCAGTGTCTACTGCACCACCCACTTCTTCTACACCAGCAATCGCGAGTTTTTGGCACTAAGCCTCCTCTCAGCTTTTGGAATCGAGCAATACAGACTTGCAGAGAGAACGCATCATCTCTCTCAGAACTCCTTCGAGACGTCCAAGCGGCTGGCTACGTCACCACCTACTCCTTCATGGGGTACTGCGCAACTGTTGCAGCAAGCATACACACAATGTACTTTCACGATCCCGACCCTAGCATTCGGCAAAAGGCATCACAGTTCTATCAGACAGACATATCTTTCTTGAAAACATTGTCTCAGACATGGAAGAATGCCGAATGGATGGTAAGCAGATTGAACTTCCAGTCGTTTTTCGGACAAAGCTGACACGAAGTAGTTGCTGGGTTTGGATAGCCTCGCCGCCCAATCGGCATTATCTGCAACTCTGCTGGGCACTGAACCCGATATGGAAGCATTTAATAGCGACCAGATGGAGATCCTCCGAGCTACACTCGATTATAATACCATGTCACAGCCTCCGAAGAACAGCACCATACCCCACAAATCCATCGTTCCCTCTCCTTGGAACCCATTTGCCAATTTCGATACCTTCAATAATTTTGCAGCAACGCCTCACCTGAATGGAGCCGGTTCATATATGACTGGGGGCTACGTGGACTCCACGGGTTTTAACATGATGTCGCCTTTCACATCTTTCTTCGAGGGTGGCGGTGCAAACTTTGGCGGATGATTGAATACAGACTGAAGATTGGCATACATTCTAAACTTGTAATGATTTATTCCAACTCTCAATTTACAGTGAAAAGCACTTGACCTTCCTCAACAGCATCTCCCGTCTGAAATTTCGCAGTGAAGTTCCCCTCAGCAGTGGCCAAAATGTTCATCTCCATCTTCATACTTTCAACGACCATTGCAATATCTCCAATCTTCAACATATCGCCATCCTTCTTTAGCACACTCAGCACCCTGCACGGCATAGTTGCTTTCGGAGACTTGTCTACAGCCGCAGCTGCCATCTTAGCCGAGCCGCGGAGAGATTCGCCGTACGCAAGTCGGGAAAAATTATGGTACTTGATGTACGTTCCAAAAGCGGGAATGTGCACAAATACTTCTTGGTACGATCCAGCTTCCGATGCACCTTGCGGACCACAGGCGGTGAACACAGCGTATCTCTTGTGATCAATTGTGATGGAGAGATCATCAAGGATCCAAGCGTTCGAATCCTTCCTGGTTGATCGTTTGCTGCTCAGAAAATCCATCGTGACAGCATGTGGATGTACCTTCTGGATGCTTGAGACATCCCTGATCTTCGAGCTTAGGACGTTGTACCCTCTTGCCAGCATGACACTGGGTTTCATGTCTTTCTCTGCGTCCTTGTTTTCTGACTCTGCGTATGGGATGATTCTGACCGACTTCTCTCCTTCCCAAAGAACGAGATGTGTCTTGTCGTGAAGAGCTGGGATCCGCACGATGCTCGCCTGAACATTCGCCGCATCCATTTTCTGATTCGCGAAAGACGGTGGTAGTCTTGCAAACGGGCGTCTGGATGAGGCAGATGCTGTCTTTTTACGCTGCAGCATCGAAGGGACGAAAGAAAGTAGATTCTGGAATTCTTCGCCTCGTTTGGTGTATGGATTTTGGACGAGGGTGGTCATCAGGTTCGGGATGAAACTTGTCGTGTATTCGGGGTCTTGGAACTTCTCGTGAAGAAGGCAGGATTGTAGGAAAGATTGATTACTGCGAACCCCAATACAAACAGTATGAGCCATCACTTTGGCCATGTGGGTGACGGCCAGAGACCTGGTTGGTGCCCAGACGATGATTTTGGCCATGAGAGAATCGAAGTAGACCGAGACTTGAGATCCAGTCTCAATGCCTGAATCAAAGCGCGAGTAAGCATCCCTTGACCTTGGCATGATCTCGGAAGCAGGGGTCCAGCGTTGAATAGTTCCTAAGTCGGGATAGAAGTCGCGAGATGGGTCTTCAGCACAAAGACGACATTCGATGGCATGTCCAACTTGAGGTGCCAATCCGTCTTGGAAATATTCCAAAGCATCCAAAGATCCGCCGCTTGCAACATAAACCTGCAGGGCCACAATATCTGTTCCAGTAGTCTCTTCCGTGATAGGGTGCTCGACTTGGATTCTGGTGTTGACTTCGAGGAAATAGTATTTTGAAGTGTCGATGTCCACGATGAACTCAACCGTTCCAGCACTGACATAGCCGAGTAGCTTTCCGATCTGGATTGCAGTTTTGCTCATCGCTTTCCTGAGATCATTTGACAACCAAGGTGATGGTGCCTCCTCGATGACTTTCTGATGCCGTCTTTGAATCGAGCATTCCCGATCAAGTAAAGACACAACTTGACCCGACGTGTCACCCAAAATTTGGATCTCGATGTGCTTGCTTCTTTCAATGTATTTCTCGATGATGCAGTCCGAAGAGCCGAAAGATCTCTCGGCTTCCGATTGAGCTCGTGCCAGCTCATCTGCAAATTTGCTCCTGTCGTGGACGATTCTCATTCCCTTCCCCCCACCTCCAGCAGATGCTTTGATCAACACTGGGTACTCGATACGATCTGCTTCTTTCAAAAGCCGTTCGATGCCCTGATCTGATCCATTGTAGCCTGGGATGAGCGGAACTTCAGGTGCGTGCTCGAGGAGGTAATCTTTTGCCGATCGTTTGTTCCCAAGAACGGCCATGCTCTCTGGAGATGGGCCTAGGAAAAGCATGCCAGATTTCCGAATTGCTTCGGCGAATTCTGAGTTCTCACTCAGATACCCGTATCCCGGATGAATGGCATCGGCCTGGTAATCCAAAGCCGTTTGTACCAGGAGACCAATGTTCAAGTGAGGATTTCCATCTGGTCCTGCGATAGCTCCAAGAGAAATTGCTTGGTCTGCTTGCTTGACATACAGTGCACCCTCATCTCTGTTCGCGGATTAGCGAGCGACTTGGATCAAGCTTGATGAACTCACGGATCGGTAAACACAACAATTGAGGTGATGCCAGTTCTTCTGCATGTCTCAATGACCCGACAAGCAATTTCCCCGCGATTTGCAATCAACACACGTCTAATAACAGGATCTCCTACATTATTTCGAAGTTGTGGGCACTGCAAAGTGGGGAGTCTTGCCAGAGCAGGACTGGATGAATTTCTTGACGCCATATTCGCTTTCGTGAACTTGAGCTGCCAAAATCAAGGAGACAATAATTTACAAAGCGCATCACGAAATCTCAATAAGCTACACGCTCCTTGTAGTACGAGCCGTTAGCTACCCCGGACTCTGTCCACGGCCTTGGCGGTAGCGGTAAAGTCGGAGGCGTGCAACACGGTCCGTTGCCGTTCAGCTGCACGTTCATGAACTCTAGTTTGGTAACTGCGCAAAAACCGGCGAACAGACGGGGAAACGAGACTATAGACCTGAGGATGGTAGCTGACAGAGCCTGGTTATCATTTCGTCACAAAATTCTGCGTCCCTCCATAATTGGGTAAAAAGATGTCAGGAGTCAGAGTCGTCGAGGTTGGGCCACGTGACGGTCTACAAAACATTTCCCAGGTCGTTCCAACATCGATCAAGATCGAATTGATCAGAAGGCTAGCAAGAACCGGTCTCTCTACTATCGAAGCAACTTCTTTCGTTTCCCCGAAATGGATACCTCAGCTAGCCGATGGATCTGATGTACTGAAGAGCATTCGGAACCTCGTCACTTCGTCCTCCAACATCCACTTCCCCGTTTTGGTTCCCAATGTCAAAGGATTGGAAAGAGCACATGAGTGCGGCGCCAAAGAGATTGCTGTTTTTGTTTCGGCGACAGAATCATTCAGTAAGAGGAACATTAATTGCACTGTTGCCGAATCTCTGGTCAGGGTGCGAGCGGTGACGAGGCGAGCAAATGAGTTGGGAATAAAGGTCCGTGGGTAAGTTATTCATGTCTTGTTATGCTTTGAGGGGCTAACAACTGGCCTAGATATGTGTCTTGCATCTTTCAAGATCCGTATGAAGGAGTGACTGATCCACAGCAAGTGGTGAACACTACCCAAGCGCTCTTAGATGCAGGTTGCTACGAAGTGAGTCTTGGAGACACACTTGGTGTGGGAACTCCAGCAGACGTCACAAAACTCTTTACCATCCTTCTTCGAACTATTCCTGTTGAGTTCATTGCTGGTCATTTCCATGATACTTACGGACAAGCCGTCGCCAATGTGGTCAGGGCCTATGAACTGGGAATTCGTACTTTTGACAGCAGTGTTGCGGGACTTGGAGGCTGTCCGTTCGCTAAAGGCGCTAAGGGCAACTTGTCAACTGAGGATCTTGTCTACACTCTCGAACAGTATGGAATCTCAACCGGTGTGAATTTGATGGAGCTGTCCAAGACTGGTTCCTGGATTTCAGAGCAACTTGGGATCGCAAATGGGAGTCGTGCCGGTGCCGCAATTGTTTCAAAGCTTGAAGCCCAGAAACCGGCATCTCCTTCTAAATCATCGTGTTCTACTCGGATGTGGAAAGTTCTGGAGAGTAGCGAGGATTATTCGGTTCGTCGAAACGGAGTCAACATCGAGATTTGTCTCACAAGGCCGAAGAACGGCAACGCACTCACAAAGAGCATGATAGAAGCGCTCACCAGACTTTTCAAAGACTTCTCTGACGACGAAACGGTATTCAGAATCATCTTGAGGGCGGAGGGGAAGTTCTTTTGTACGGGAATGGATTTGAAGGGCAGCGGCAGCACGGAGGAGGTGTTCCAGGGACTCAACACGCTGTTCCACACGATTGGCGCCTGCCCCAAGACAACCATTGCTGTCATCAATGGCCCATGTTTTGGTGGTGGTGTTGGGTTGGTATTTGTTTGCGACATACGGATTGCAACGTCAAACACGACTTTCACACTCAGCGAAGTTCGTCTTGGTCTTTGCCCGGCTACGATATCAAAATTCGTCATCAGAGAATGGGGCCTCAGTTATGCCCGCGCAGCTATGCTAACGGCGAAGAAAATCACGGCATCAGAGTTGGAGAAAATGGGGCTGCTGTATGCGGTTGTGCAAGATACTTCTGCACTTGAGTCTGCTACGGAGAAGTTGTTACAGACCTTGAAATTCAACGCCCCAGGAGCTTCAAAATTGAGCAAGGATCTCGTCAGGGCAGCATATGTCGATGCTGGTGGGGCAGGTCAGGCGAAAGTGATCAAGGAGTCTTTCAACAAAATGATGGTTGGGGGATCGGAGCATGTCTACGCACGCTCGAAATTCAAGGAGGGAATCAAGGAGGTTGACTGGGAGTCCAGGGCAAACTCTCGTCTTATGTCTAAGTTGTAGAATATGTTCAATTGACAAACTCATCTTGCTTGATCTCATTTACCTTCAATCGTATCAAAACGATCATGTGACTTTAAATTTCACAAACAGAATGGTTGATTATCTATTCTGGGGACCCTTAGAGTCTCTTTTCGAGTTTGTAATCACAGGCCTCCGACTTGATCAGACTCCCCTGCATTTCGGTGGCGGGGATGAGCAAGGTGAATTGACCCGGACACGGTCCGCCCAAGCCGTGTCAAGTGACCCGGCCATTCACCTGCCATGGCTATACCACTTGCCCTGCTGCATGTCTCATTAAAACGTCCGCTATCCCAGACTAGTTGATGGCATAGAGCCGTCTGATCACCCAACGGCGATGAGCGGACCGAGTTGAGAAGCTTTTGGTTAGCTCGCAGGATCCTAAAGTGGGCTTGGCTTGGAAGTTGTTTTCCTTAGATTTCTCCAAGTGAGCTTGAAAATCCTCGCAAGATCAACTGCTGTCGATATTCCGAAATCATCATGTCTTTTTCAAACCAAACCTCAGACATGGCTCCTTTTGCTGAGCCTTTGTGGCACACTCGCCCTACGGATGTGTACTACAACGACTCTCATCGACGTCTCAGAGATACTATTCGAGCATACATTTCGGAAAAGATCTCACCAAACTGTGCAGAGTGGGAAGAACAGGGATTTGTACCTAAAGAAGTAAATCGCCTCTCACTTTAATCCTTGCTTCCTGTTGCTACTGACTGAATGCAATTTAGGTCCTCTTGGAGCACTCCCTGTGTGGCTACACAGCTGTCACTGTCAATCCTGCAGCGATTGCGCCTTACATAGGAAGTATCGAGCTCCCCGGCGGAATCAGACCAGAAGAATGGGACGCATTTCATGACCTTGTTTGTATTGATGAGATTGCTCGGTGCGGCTACCTGGGTGTGATTTGGGCTTTGGGGTGTGGAGATGCAATTGGACTTCCACCAGTCATTAACTTCGGCACCGAAGCTCAGAAACGGGAGTTTTTGCCCAAAGTTATTCATGGTCAAAGTAGATTTTGCCTTGCAGTTACGGAAGTTGAAGGTATGAAAAATGACATCTGTGCTTGGGACCCCGCACCCTCCATTTTGAAACTTCCTAGACTTCACCAAACAACAATTTGGCTAATCAGGATCTTCTAGCTGGATCGGATGTAGCGAACATCTTAACAACTGCTGAGCGAAAAGGCGATGTTTACGTCGTCAATGGAGCGAAGAAGTGGATCACGAACGGCATTTGGGCAACCCACTGCACAGCAGCAGTACGAACTGGTGGCCCTGGTAAAGGTGGAATCTCGGCTCTCATCATTCCTCTCACAAGCAAAGGTGTCAGTCGAAGGAAGATTTTGAATTCTGGAGTGGCGGCCAGTGGCTCAACTTACATCGAGTTCGACGATGTCGAAGTTCCTGTTTCGAATCTCCTGGGGAATGAGAATCAAGGTTTCAAGATTATCATGTCGAGTAGTAACAATCTTGACCAGCGTTTGCAAATTTTAATCCTAACCTCATTCTAGATTTCAACCACGAACGTCTTTGGCTAGCATGCACCAGTCTCAGAATGGCTAGAGTATGTCTTCAAGACGCTCACAGCTACGCTCTCTCCCGACAGACATTTGGCAAGGCCTTGATAAACCATCAAGCAATTCGAACAAAATTCTCCTTGATGGCAGGCAGCATTCTACCAGCCCATGCATTGATGGAGTCTCTCGTCTCAGTCATGAACACCACACCGCCATCTAAGGATGGAAACAGGAGTGGTCCGGTGGCAAATGGGCAGGCGCAAATAGGTGGACTGATTGCATTGCTGAAGGTTAGCGCTGGCAGGGCCCTCGAACAAACCGTTCGTGAAGCTCAGCAGGTAATGGGTGGATTGGGGTATTCGAGAACTGGGAAAGGGGCTCGAATTGAACAAATCAGTCGTGATATGAGAGTCATGGTAGTTGGTGGGGGAAGTGAGGAGATCTTGACCGAGTTGGCATTTGCTCAGGAGGGGAAGGATCTGTTGGCTATTTGTAAGAGTGGGAAAAGCAAGCTGTAGGTATACTTGAGAGAGCCCTTGAATGAAATGTCTCGATGGAATATATTTTGTTTCGTCAATTAAAAGCCTGTAGTGAGGTTAAAGTCCAATTACGATCTTCGTATTTCTTGTATGAAAAGTGGCCATTCGTGATTGTCTTACACTGGCTGAACACACAGTCGTACAAGTAATCTTACATTATCCCCGATGTACACAAACGCTAAGCGAAGGGGGGTAACGAGGGGCAACATGATCTTCAAAATACTGTACATACGAAGTCAAAGCTTAATTTCTCAGATTTGATGGGCTAATTCCCGTCTATTGCCCTTTGATGTTCCTAAACACCCCAAATTCGCTTTTGTGATAGGTTGATGTACCACCTGTACCCCGCAGTACCCCCTCACCCCGCGATCTTGGCCAACCCAGAATTACATCAAAGCAGAGAAAATCCTCCTCCTGTGTACAATTCTCAGAATCAGGAATCGAAATTTTACAGCAAAAGTCGACTTTAAGGAGTCTTCGACCAAAATGGGGAATTCAGACCATCAAGTCATCCGCTCCGAGGGGATGTTCCATGGGCTTCCTACGTACCCGAAAATTGAATCGGGATTGACGGCGATCATCACTGGAGCGAACGGAATATCAGGCTATCATATGGTGAAAGTCCTGGCTGCAGCACCCGAGAGATGGGAGAAAATATACTGTCTCTCACGAAGACCGCCTCCTGATTACTTCTTTGGTGGGCTTGGTGAGGGCGCTTCTCGCGTTGAGCACCTCTCTGCCGACTTCCTCAACGAACCTGTAAATATTGCAAAGATACTGGGTGGTCATGTCTCCCACGTGTAAGCACGTCATGGAAATTCTTACCTTGAAAATTTACTGATCATATCTTCAAGTGATCATGTATTCTTCTTTTCCTACATGCAACCTACCCAGAAAGGTGGAATTCTTTCGATGTGGTCGGATGCTGATGCACTTGCTGATATAAATGGTAAGCGCCCACAAGTTGCAGGATCCCAATATCAAGCGACTGATTTCAATTCTGCAAGCAAAACTCATCAACAATTTCCTCCAAAGCTTAAGGCTGTCGAATCTCACCCCGAAGCGAGTTCTCCTCCAGACAGGTGCCAAGCATTATGGATTTCACATCGGTCCCGCAACAAGTCCATCTTTCGAGACCGACGCTCGAGTTACTCTCGAAAATAACTTCTACTACCCACAGGAAGATATTCTGTCTGCATATTGTAAAGAAGTCGGTGCTCAGTGGAATGTCGTTCGTCCATCGTACATCATTGGAGCTGTACGGGATAATCTTTTGAACCACATGGTGGGCATTGCAGTTTATGCTTCGGTACAGGCTCATCTCAAACGCCCGCTTGACTTTCCAGGAGATTACATTGCTTGGGATCGAGAGTATTGCCAGAGTACTGCAATATTAAACGCGTATCTAGAAGAATGGGCTGTGCTCAATCCAGAGGCTGGCAATGAGGCATTCAACGCCCAAGATGGGTTGCCATTCACATGGAGTCGCTTGTGGCCTTATCTTGCAAACTGGTATGGAACGACTTGGAATCCACCGGAGCCAGATTCCTCCAAGTATAGATCCACTGAATCCAGGCACAAGAATGGGACGCCGAGAGGGTATGTAAACTCACATGTACTTCATCTTTTGGACGAGCCAGTTTGCTTACTCCCCTTCAAGCTACGGCCCTTTTGGAGTCGTTCGTTCAACATTTAGCTTCATGGAATGGTCTGAGAAGCCAGAAGTGGTTAAAGCGTGGCAAGAACTATCAAAGAAGCATAATCTGCTGCTCGATCCATTCAAAGACAGGGGTCAAATTTTTGGTATTACGGATTCGGCTGTTATTGGAGGTTGGGCTTTGTCGCTCAGCATGCGTAAGGCTCGGAATATGGGTTTCCATGCGACTGTTGATTCTTACGAGTCGATGTTCCAGACCCTTCATGATCTGGCGAAGTTGCATGTGGCACCAGCGCCATCTCAGGTGAATTTTGTGGAAGCGATCCAAGATTGATGTCAGCCCTGTTTGGAGAATTTCAAATGGATGATATTTCTATGGAACCTTCAGAAGGTAAAATGAAAGTTTCCCAGGAATGAAGCTTGAGTAGCTCAAAGGGCTAGGACTTTCGGTGACAATTTGAAATCTATGATAGACTCATGCGTAATAATTTATGCTTTCAGTATTTTATGTCACAAATCACCGAGTCACTTCAAGGTGTAAAATCTACAGCTTGAGATGCTCACCCGTGGCAACATCCAGCCCTCCTCCCTTACATAATTCATTTATTGCTGAGCGAACAGCACAATCGTTTCCGGTAGCACTATCACATGCTGGAGAGGATCCAAGGTTGTGTGTAACTGTAACATTGACGTTGCACGACAAAGCTAGGATTGTAGTGCAAGACCATGAAATTTAAGAAGGCGAGTTTTCCACTTGGCCGAGAAATTACTTTACGTCCTCACTTACTAGCGAGCTTTTGTTGTTGTTGTTGCCCCTGAATGAGCTAGTGTGGCCAGTCGCTTTCACATGAAAATAAGCTTGTTTGCAGTGACATCATTAGCGCGAACCTTATTTACATCCCACTTGACCCAACTTCAATCCTGGAGCTTCCATTCTCAACCCAACAAAGCTCAAAGATTTACAATATCAAGTTCTCAATACTGTCCAAACCCGACAGGATGGATCACCCAAGTCAGTAATCCACACTCTAATTGTTGTTCAACTGAGAGGGGGTTGGAAGCAGACCCCCAAGCCATCTACAATCCCTCTCCTCATCTTTCACCCCGATACACACATTTCAACGTAGTCAGATAGCTAACAAAAATCTCCCATAGAACGCCAAATACCCCACGTTATTCACCTCCTCACTGAAGGATCTCCGGCCGACCAGAAAGATGCACTTGATGCCTACTTCCTCCCAGATGCCGCCTTCATCCACCCTCTCTGTCGAGTACCCAGCTTCTCTCATTTCAATCTGCCCTTGGTCGGAGAGATTAATTCGCGCTGGGTAATCTGGATGATATACCGGTGGTACAAGATTCTTTCTCCACGAATCGTTCTGGACGTAGAATGCGATGGTGGGTTATTACCCCTCATCCCATGCAGGACAGCCAAGACTTACGTTGCAAAATATAGAATTCAATCAAAAGTCCTCCATCCTCTTCGTCGAAATCAGACAAATCTTCTCCCTCTTCTTTGTCCCTTTCTACAAGTCCGATGTCCGACTCACGACCAAATTGAAGCTCATTCATTCGGAACACGATGGAAAATACTACATCAAGTCTCAAGAGGACTTGTATCAGACCAACGAGGTGGTGAAGTTCTTTTGGCCGGGTGGAGCTACCATTATTTGGCTGTGGCAGTTGTTTGCCACGGGACTGTGCATCTTGGGGGCTTTGTTGCTGGCGCCGGTGACGTGGATTGAGCAGAGACATGCGAATCAAGTCAATGGTGTCAAGAAAAGGATCTGAAGGATTTGAAATGGTTTGCATAATTTCTAACAATGGCAAATTTAGAGGTGCATTGAATGGCGTGGGACATCTACTTTCGCAGCGGGGCCGTACATGATCTTGTTTTGTGAGTACTGCGGTGTTCAAAGAAGGCTATGTATTGTCTGCATTAGATTGATGCAGAGCTCTCCTTTTTCTAGCCTGCTCTAGAAGCAAACTTCTTGGTGTCGTAGAATATCACCGAGAATCATCACCAACCACTGAAAAACACCCTGGCATACTAAGCAGGGCAATTTATTTCTTCAACAATTCTTCTTGATTGAAACTTCTCAGAGATGCCAGATTCCGTCAAAGAAGGAAAGTTTAGCAGAAAAGGAAGCTTCTTCTAACATGCAGCAGCTTCCAACGAACTATAAGCTACCTAGATAGCTTGGTTGACCTACATATACCCTTCATTCCCCCATGCATCTTTCAATCCAGAATCTTCACCATCTAACATCGTATTCAGGGCGATCCAGATGTCGTCGACCTCGCCACAAGATGACGGAAATTCTCCACCAAATCCTTCACGAAGAGACTCAATCATCAAAAGGAGGACAGAACCACCAGCCCACAAGCATCACCCAGGAAGTTCCTTCCCTCCCTCCGAAGGCGCAAATTCAGGCCATGCAGAAAGATCACAACGACCAGTCTCACGCCCACTCTTCAACTTACCCCCAAACGGCTCAGCAGCAAGAGAACTACTCGACAAAAGCTCCAGCGAGGAAGAGGAAAAAGAGACTACCGAATCATTCGTCAAGCTTGCCGAGAAGGATGAGGAGGGTCGAGCTCGCATGCGAGCACAGAAAAGGCTGTTGCAGGATATAGAGACCGAGATCCAGGGAATGAGAGATCTAAACCGACTGCAAAGCAATGATCGGTTTGGAAATGCCAGTAGGGAGGTTGGCGATATGCGTCTTCTCCCTCGCCTGCGTGGTCCTCCAAAGACACTCGCTTGCCACTCATTCTCTGCCGGAGTACGAGGAGACCACGTTCCTGGAGAACCCCCAATTTTCAGACCCAGGGCTCCACTTCCTCCACCGATCAACAGACAGTTGGATGCACCATCGGGAAGTGTGCAAGCCCCACCAAATGTGCAGAAACTCCCAGCACATAGGAACTCTCTCCCAGAGTCTCTCGGCTACAAAGGTGGATCACACACGAGTCTATACACCCCCAGTCCGGACTCCAGACCAGTGATGATGGCACCGCGTTGGGAGAACGAAGTTCAATCAGAAGAATTGGCAGATGGCGGGATTGGAGAAGCTGGACCAGCAAAGCCTCGCTCTCAATCCATCGGTGCAGCTCCAAGAGAGAATTTGAATCGAGTCAGACTCAGCATGCCCTCGTCCTCAATGACATCAGCCCTTCCTCCATCAGGACGAACTTTCTGCAAAAAGGAAGGAGAAATCATTCGAGATCTGCTCGCGTTGTCAAAACGCTTCGATGTTATTAAAGTCCACCTCTTCGACTATGAATTTAACGGAGCTAGTCAAGGAGATTTTGGATCTCTCTGGATCAAGTTTGTCGAAAACGCTTGGGACTTGTTGAGTTTTGAGATGGTATGCGGAGAGTGTAAGCAAGTCGTTGAATGTGAGGCGACGGAGGAGATGGCGGTTGGGCTTTGTGGAAGACGACCGGTGGAGGGGGTATTCTTGTCACAGATGAGACGTTGGATGGATTTCAGAAGAGAACAATGGCTGTGTTGAATGGTATTCTGGATATAGATGGTTGGGTTGGCAGAGTCCAGTGGGATTGAGAAGTACCGGCAGGGGTAGCCCAAGGGTTTGGATTTTCTCAATAATTTTCCATGTTATACTTTCTATTGAATTAGAGGAACGCTGCTATGGTTTCCAATGCCCAAATCTTCGTGTTCTTAGTCCCGATGTTTCGACTTTCGCTTAGGTGGGTGTCATTGTTGACTTAGCATTCATATTTTAGTTACTCGGCCACTGCAAGTCTCTCAAGACCTATATCTGTTAAAGTTTCTCCGTTTTACCAAACCTATTTGTACAGAGCCTTTGTGATTTAAAACTTTTCACCACCAAAATAGACCGCCGTTCTTTGATTTCAGTCATGAACCAAACCCTTCCGAGGTTGACATTACTCAAGAGATTGTGATGATAGATGATGATACACATTCACCCCAAAGGGTTAAAAATGGTTACCCTTGGCCATTCAAGTCACTCTTTTATTTGAGATGACTGGTTCTTCTGCTGTGTGGTAAGCAACAAGCATAAATACTTCCTCCCTCATTCTTTATTAAACAAACAACAAAAACATCAGATCATCAACCAAACAGCCCAGCGATTACGAACTGTGTCCAGATTAGGCAAGTCTCCACCCTAAAGCTGTCTCAAAAGCAAGGCAGATATCGAGCAGAATGAAACATGTGCGATGCCTGGTGCAATCTATGCAATCACAGGTCACTAATTAACGGTCGACACGTTGCCCCCAGTCGACATCTTCACTAGGAGCCTCCCCCAGCCTCCACCGTCGACCCTAGATCTCCGAAACCGAGTCCGCAAACTAGAAAGCGATCTTGGGGAAGCGAATAAACGTATCGGAGTCTTTGAGACGAATCAGAAGGAGGTCATGGCATATGTTTCGAGGGAAAAGAGGTTAGCCAAGGAGAGGGCGGTGAGGGATGAGCGAAATATGAAGAGGGCAAGAGAGATTGATATGGAAGTCAGAGCTCGAGGAGGGTCGTGGATGGGTTGGTTGATGGGAAGGTGATGAAGGTTTGGGAAGGGTGAATTGGGTAGAAAGACCGATCACGAGTGAGAGGGGTGGCTTGATGCGTATCTTGATGAGATAGTTTGTAATATAGCTGCTGAGGAAAAGCTGATCAGGTTAATTTAGCTTTGCCGAGAATCGCGCTGTCGAGCATGCGGTGGAATTGTAGGATTACTCAAATAGCTCGTTGGGTATTTGCTTTGATGCAGACGGAAGAATGGAAGGACCCGAAGTTGCACAAAATGTGAGTGAGAAGTGTCGCTTCAAAGGTCCACTAAACGACTCACAGAAAGACATGAGCCAAGTGTAAACAACTATGATCTAGGAATTGCTCATAATTTACAAATGCTTTCAGTATAAGTGAAGAGATAACGTGACGGTGATTCAACAAGATCGAAGATCCAGGGTTATAATTCCCGCACTAGATTGCAAAAGCGTGTATCGACTGAATCATAAAATGCAAGAACAGATCGAGATGATTCCGACGCGGTGAGATATCGTGAATGTTTTGTAACCCGACTATGGGAAAACGAATACAAATAGCGAGACCCTCGTCTTTGCTCTAGTTTCCATACGATGCTCAACAAACTACACCAGAAATAATCCTACACCTCCCTCAAGCCACCAACTTCATTTGTCATCTCAACAAAAAGCCCCATCGAACAAGTCAAGAAAACAGACTAAGAGGGAACACAAAACTCCAAATCAACAAAAATGTACACCTCAAGACTTCCCCCAGTAGCATCAAACGCCGACCTCCAAGACAAGTTTTCGACCTTCGAAGGCAGCTCAAGGCCGCTCTGGACACTATCAAGGATTTGAAGGACAGAGTTGTAGCGGCTGAAGATTACCTCTTTTGACACGGTTGGTTTCAAAGTGGACAACGCACTAGCGAGAATAGACACTCTTGAAGCTGGGAGGAGGGGGCTCCGCGAGGTGGTCATGGTTCTGGGAATGGGAATCTTAATGGGAATCGTTCGGCTGGTGGAAGTCGGATTAGGAGTAATAATGGATTTTGGAACTAGAACTGGCCTGGGGGTGGTTTCGGGTTCAGAAAAGAGTGGATTAGATCAGGTTGCTGAGCAAGATGTAGTACGACTGTATCTGATGATGAGTTTAAGTCTGTTTAGAGGGTTGGGTATGACATGTGTGGGTTTTCTTGCTCTTGTGACACAATGGGTAGAAATTATATTGTGTTCATGGTTCCTAGACACGATAGTACACAGAGGACAGTACACAATCCATAGATCGTTGTTTCGTGTAACTGTTGCACCTCTGTTGGCGAGGAGTACATTTTACAAAGCCTGATTTTCACAGTGAAGATATATCGATCATCTACTTCTGTGCATTATTAAAGTGTAAGTAAATAGAAGCCATGTCGGGAATACAGAATTGGAGTAGATCCCCAAGCAAATAAAGACAGCAGAGCAAGCCGCGGGTACGGGTCTCTTACCGGGGAAGGAGAGATCCCATGGAACCGACGGGCATCCACCCGGTGACCCTGCCTTTCGACGGATAAACACGGTACTTAGCAAATTGGTTTTCTCGACCTATCAGGCACAGTAAGATTTACTTCGTCTTTTTCTGTGTACTGTTGTACTCCGTCGACTAAACTAACATTCAGAGGCCCGGTAGCTGTTAGGTCCTTCGAGTATCGCACCGACAAGACAACGAACCCCTCTCTACATCCGGCGCAGCTGAATTTCCTGTCCAGCGAAATGAGTTCTTATATTATACATAAGACTCACAGGAATATATGAAACCGAGGTTTGCTCAAACCTGGGCCGTAGTTGTTCACAGCTTTAGTTAGTCTCTTCCCAGGCGGCTATTCATAGATATCTATAGATACGGTAAACAGAGCAAAGTCTACCTACCTACCTACTTGCTTACTGTACTACCAACCCTTGAGCCCGAGTACCTTGCTGTCATCCCCGCTTCGCTTCGCCGGAAAACAATTTGAGCCGCCTCAATTCCACCACCCCACTTCTCACCTGGTCAGGTCACGTCACATATGCATCAGAGAGAATTACCCCGCCAATGAGTTACCTAGGTATCTTATTATCCTAAACCCACAATCACCACTTACGGTATTCTCATCTCATCTGTTTCCTTATCTAGGGCACTATAAGAACAGCTTCCCCTTACAAGGAGTCAGCACATACACCTCATAAACCACCACCCAAACATCACATCACTTTATATCACTTCACACTAATTACATCCTCTCAACCAAAGAAAATAATGTCCACCACAACAACACCCCTCCCCTTCCACACTTTCCCCTCTTCCTCTTCCCCATCCTCCCCACCCTCCCCAAGCAGCACATCATTCACCCTCTCACCCCCCTCCACAAACCCCACAGACATATGGCGCAAACCCACCAACCCCACCAGCAACCCCCATAACGCAATCTGCACCTTCAACGCGCCGATAATCTACAAGTGCATACCTTTGAGTCAGTTCAAACGGTGTCGAGTGACGGTCACTGCGAGGTGGGAGGTGTTGTATGATCAGGGGGGGTTGGTTTTGGCGTTACCTGCTGAGGGGGAATCTGAAGAGGGAGAAGGGGGGATCGAGAAAACGAGTAAATGGATCAAAACAGGGATTGAGTTCGTAGAGGGGAGAGCGTGGGTTAGTACGGTTGGGTGTGATCGGTGGGCTGATTGGAGTTTGAGCTCAGCGGGGATTATGGATGTGGATGGTGAGGAGGGGAAGAAGAAGAGTGTTACGTTGGAGATGGAGAGGAATAAGGAGGAGGGGACGTTGTGGGTTTATGTCGTTGAGAGGGATGGGAGGAGGGTTCCTTTGAGGGAGAATACGTTTGTTCTTCCTTTTTTCTTCTTTTCTTCTCTCCTCTCTTCTCTTCTTCTTCTTCTCTCACCCTTTCTTTTTTTTTTTTTTTTTTTTATAAAAAAAATCGAATAGCAGCCGATATAAGATATCACAGCACCAAGTACCTCATTCACTCATGAATGACTTCAACTGACGGGGACATACAATAGATGGATCCTAAGCCCCTCAGGCAACGGCGGCTCGCCCGATCGCGAGGCGTGGGTTGGTGTCTATGCGGCGACGCCTATTCTGCAGGGGAGGGATGAGATTGGGGCGTTGAGTGTGGAGTTTAGGGATTGGGAGTTGGAGCTTGAAGACTAGCCTGGGGAGTGATGGGATAGAAGAAGATGGGATGGAATGGGAAGGGGATGAGATTGGTATTGAGAGGGATTGTATCTGGACGAGGTGGTGGGAAATGCGATGGGATGGGAGAGTTGGGATTGGAATTGGTGAGATGGGATATGACACGACTTAGTCTCTTCAAAAATCGCAAAGACTTCAAAAATCACACTTCGCTAACGATCGAAAATCACATCAACTAGCCTTTCATTTTCATTTCATTCAATAAAATATCCATCTCATTAAATCTCATTACATCTCCTCTCCTAATCTCCTAAATTTCCCACATATTTTAAGCCAGTGGAGAGTTGAACTCCACCGATCTGTTGAACAGAAACAAAATATGAAAATACAACGCCTCCCTCCCAAGTCCTTTAGAAAAAATCTCATCCCGCACGTAAAATGAGAAAACCGGTAATATTTTCTCCTCCCTTTCTTTTCTTGTCTTTTCGTTTCCTTCATGTATTAAGTGCGTGCGATCTTCACCGAAATAGAGGAGATCCAAACAGAGAAACCCAGATTAAAATCCGCAAAGAAAAAAAAAGAGATCCTTTCTTACTCAAAACCTGGTATCTCACAACAAAAACTCATTACTCTCCCCCAACTCCCCCATCTCATCCAGCCCACCAAGACTACTATCAAACGCCGCCACACCGCCCGAGAGCGCAGTCGTCGTCCTCGGCGGCGAGATGCCCAATCCCATACTCCCGCTTCCACTCGCACCTGATGCAGGAACGCCAAATCCAGATCGAGCAGCCATCTTGGCACTCGCTCGTCTTCTCAACGGAGAAGCGGTGGCGGCATGGACACGGTAGAGTTCAGCGTAGTCGATAGCTGGACCGTCACCTTTGCTGCGGGAAATTTGAGTTTGAGTTTGGGTTTGCTGAGATGGAGATTGAGACTGTCCCTGTGTTTGCTGCATGAAGAACTCCGGGCTACTTCCACTCGAGCCAGAATTCGAGCCCGATCCAGATCCCGATCCCGATCCCGAGACGGTAAAGTCCATAGTGCTCAAATCCATACCACTCAACTCATGATCAAACTCCGCGAGGAGCGAATCATCAATAAGAGGCATTGGGATCTGATCTCCAAGATGGCCAATGCAGTCAGCTGTAATCCCGTGTAAGGCTTTGAATTTCATCAGTAGCTCCACATCGTCCGCAGCGGTCTTCTCCATGCCGATGACACTCCTCGCTTTAGCCCTCAGCTCATCGTCAGAAGGTAGATGACCAGCTGTTAATTCCGCGCGTAGGTATTCGCTGAGTTTAGTCTCGAGATCGCGGGAGCAGAAGACTTGTGCTGGTTTCTGCCAGCGCTGGGTGAGGCCCTTGACGAATTTCTGGGCCGTCTTGGCTTTGATGTTGTAGGTCTTGTGGTCCATTGTTACGGGGATATCGGAGGAGAATTTCTCGGGCGGGGGAAGAACTTGTGGCATGAGGAAAGGAGGGGCGAATCCTGTACCGCCGTCGGCGATGCGCCAGGATGGATGGGATATGGGGAGACCGGGTCCGAGTGACGGAGAGGCGAGTCCGACGTCTCGTTTGAAGCGGATGAGCCATTCTGCGTTGTCGGCTGCTGTTTGGTTCCATGGGTCGTCATCATCGTAAATTATCCAGCGGGCTTGATTTTGAATTTCGGCGTCAGACGGAAGCTGGTGGTGTTAGCAGGAGCTTGGGAGGTTTGGAGGGGAACTTACATGTTGATTTGGATTATTGGGTGACATGCACGTCGTCACGAAACGAGTCAGCTCGCGCACCAATCTACCATAACAGTTCGCGTCATTGAGAAAGTACTTCAGCGGCTGTGTTGGATTCGTGTTGGTGGATGGCTGGTTCTGGATGAGTGTATGTAGTGGTGCACCTGCAGGTGTGCTTGATGAACCACTGGATGGTGACGGAAGAGTCATCCCTGTGCTCCCCAGGTCCCAATGAAGCGTCTTTGGAGATGGTTGGGATCCCTCAGATGTTTCCGTTATGGTAGGCATATTTAGTCCCTCAAAGTCGTCGATGGTGACTAGGCCTGCTTGTTGCTTGAATTGGTGAAGGATAGAAGGATCGTCCATGGCAGTTTGGTTCCAAGCATCATCATTCTTGAAGACGATCATCCGCGCTTGATTTTGGAGCTCTATATCGCTGGGATAGCTCCCAAGTGAAACCTGAAGACGAACCCAATCCTTCAACTCGTGCACCAACCTGACATGATTGTGGATGCTGTAATCGATACTCTTGTCATCCAAAGAACGAATCTTCTCTGACAATATCTCGGAGCTTCTGGGAAGGCCAGCACGTCTCCTGAATCCCCTCAACCAGCAGGACGAGGAATTAACCAAGTAATTGAACCATGCAAGAGCGGGTTTGCATTTGAAATTCGACCGACTCTCGTTCTCGTCTAGGATCTTGCAGCATTCGGCTTGGAGCTCGCTGTCGGTGGGTGTTAGGCCTAATGCCTGTCTGCTTTCGACGAAGGACATCAAAGCTCGCTGCTTAATGCAGGTAGAGAGAGCAAATTGAGCACAATTTGGAGCAATTCGTGCGTTCACTAGCTCCACGCCTTTGACACAGGAGTAATTTGGCGAGCCGGGTCGCTCTGGCATCTCTTCTTCTGTCGTTCCAGAGAGGAGGATGAGATCCCGAAACCAAGACCCTTCGGGGTGTCTGTTCCCAAAAGCAATATCATCGGCTGTGTGGACGGTCCTTCGGGCCTGAACTAAGAGATCCGCATCTGTTGGTACGGCTCCTTTCATGACGGCATCGTGCACATATTCCACCAAGGCGATCTTGACGAGATCTTCAAGTGTTCTGTCATCATTGGCTGCCTCTTTCGTGCCTTCGAATGGATTCATACTATTCCGCTCATCGTGAATGAGATCTGTAACATTAGTCTATATCCACATGAAAAAGAAGGGAGGAAAACATACAAGGAGGCATTCCATTCTCGATAATATCCAAGACCTGCGGTTCAAAACCCCAATCACCCTTCCAATCAGCCATAGATTTACCGCCTTTGAAATGCTCAGCAAGATGATCAACTCTGATTGTCCAGGAATCCATCACGATGCCACAGAAACCGCAGCGGGAACGGATTTCTGGTGTCGCGACTTTCCATGTTTCCATGGAGAAGGACTGGAATTTGACATCATGGACCAGGTTGAGATGCTGTCGGAGATGGTCTTTCCTGTAGAATGTCCGTTCTTCTAGTGACCGCTCTGCGCAGCTCGAATGGTTGTGTGTCTCGGCATGATCTAAGGGTGGGTTAGGGAGGCCGCAGTATACGCAGCGGTTGTGACCGTAGTCTGCACAATATTGGGTCGGCCCATCAGGCGAGCATACCCATCGTTCCAAAGAGAGATGGAGCGATTTCTCATGCCTCTGCCAGTCGTGTTTGGTTTTGAAAGTTTCCGTGCAGAAAGTACACTGGAAAGCACGGGCGGGTCCAGCCACAGGGTTGACCGTGACGGGTTTTGGGGCTTGACGACGGCGACGACGACGGCCTCTGTTACCGAATGATCCAAAGGAACCATATGAGCCTCGGGATTTGTGGGAGAATGCGGAAGCAAATGATCCGCCACTGGAGTGTGAAGTGCCCAAACTGCTAGTGGAAGAGACATTGCACAGCGAACGACCTGATCCATCGTCTGTCTGTCCATAGCTGAGCGACGGACTGGCAAGACCAGATGAGTATGTCGACGAAGTGACGGCTTTAGCAATAGCAGTAACGGAAGCAGGTTCGTTTTCTGGAGGAGAGTTTTTCCATCTTTCAAGGGGATTCATATTTTCCAATGCTGGAGTCGATCGTCTGGGGATATCCATGGCATTGGAATAATTGTTCACACTGGGGGATGTGGAGCGTGGTGGCCGGACTTTACCCCTACGACGAGCATTAGCAAGCCAATTGGTAATTTGGGTCTTGTTGAGTCCGGTTTGGCGTCTGAGACTCTCCTTCTCCTCCTCGGTAGGATATGGATGAGCATGATGAGTTGACAACCAGCCTCGAAGGATCCGGATCGATTCCCTCGAGAACCTAGCACCGACTTTAGGAGCTGTCTCAGTGAATTCTGCATTGATGTTCTCATCCGACGATTTGAGAGAGACCAAATTGCCTGTCGATCCTGACCTGCTGTTTGGGAATGAATCTTGACATTGAGGGGTACTGGTCTGTTGGTTCAGGGCCATGAGTTCTTCCAATTCCCACGACGAAAGGAAGTTCCTCTGCCGAGCCTTGCATTCGCAAGCAAACGAGATACAATTCATACAGGACCCAATATGAGTTCCTTCCCTGATGACCTTGCATTCCAAACCCCGTTGGAAACAGTGCTCGCAAGCTTCGGGTACAACATCTTCATTATCGTTGACGGTCTTGGGGACGCAAAAGTCACCACCACGGTTATTTTTGGTGGAGGTTTCTGGATGGGTTAGGCTGCATGAGTGATCCAGAGCTACGCAGCTTGTGCATGAGCCCTTCCGGAGACCTTCTTTGAGAACTTTACAGTGAAGTCTCATGCGCTGGCAGTACGAGCATGAGCGAGCCGGTACATCCATACCGTCGATCCATCTGGGGAAATCCATGAAATCGGCCGGGCCCATCATAGTGGTATCTTGCATGGCCGTCTCAGGAAGGGCATTGGCGTGAAGAGGGAGTTGCTCTTCTGGAGATGAGAAGTATTGGAGGCATGTAAAGTGACCCTCATCGTCTGTCTGTGTGGCAAAGGCTTGATCGATATCGTACGGACCGGCAGCCATGGCCATATGGCTGAAGCCCATGGCATTGACATCGTTGAGGTTGGGGTCGAGGTCGATGTCCAATGGGAGCTGGTGAGCTGCATCGTCGAAGTTGAAGAATTCGTCCATGGTCTCCTCGTCGATGGTTGTCATCTAGAGGGCGCCGGGCCGAAACTCAAGTTGGAAGGTGCAGTGAGTGAGTAGAGTGCAGTGCAGTGCGATAGCCTGTATGTACGGATGGAGGCGGATGAGGAGATGACAGATCAAGTGAAAGGCGTGGGTGAGATGATGAACTGAGTGAAGTGAGCTGTAGAAGAAATACAAGAGTCAACAAGTCAGTCTACAAGTCTGGAGCGAAAAGACACGGAGATGAAGATGACCGTGAAGAATGAGAGGAGGATGAAGATGACATGGACATGGACATGGACATGGACATGGACTAGATATCAGGAGTGCAACAGATAGAAGTATGTAGTCATAGGATAGGATAGGAAGACTAGACGTTGAAAAAGAGTGTCCTCTTACTCCTACCTTGCTATGTGGAAGTGCAGTGCAGTGCAGTGCAGTGCCTCCAATTCCAGTCACAGTCATCCAACCCTGCCCGGTCGCTCCTTCCACGCTCTCTGCTCCGCTCCCTCCCTCATGCGGGCGGGGATCCGCACTTGTCAAATTTCTTGACTTGCACGCCCTTCCACATCCCGCTTGGGTGGTAGCGCAGACCTGATCCACCCATCAAAAGACCACCCAGTGCCACCAAAGAGTCTCTTATAATTCTCCGATTGGATATCAGATATAATTCGACTTGGCAGGCAAACACGCGAATGCCTTCCACCGCCTTCTCGCATCCTTCCCCATGCATATCAACATCCACCTTACCCACCTCACCCACCACCCATCCACTCCGAGCCCCGACTCCCGATATCGACACGGGATTCAATTCGACAGGTCAATGTCGCAAACGGAGCATCTCTCCACCCAGGGGGATCTAGACGGTCCTGCTTGACCTGAACTTGTCGGATCATCAGAAGATATAAAAAGTCTTGGTCTTCCCCGCTATTCAGGGAAGGTACTTTTGAGATCTACCTACCTAGAGGTACCGTACCTACCTATCCTTGGGAAAGACGCGGATGGATGTGGATGGAGAGATCTGAAGCCGATGCTGACCGCGTATGCCGATATCGCTGGATGGGGTGCGCTCGAAGACTTCCACGTTTGTATATCCCGTTTGTCAGCAGCGAGTATTGATACAGACTTCCTGTATTTACATACGGACGTACAATACAGTACAGTATTTAACACCGAGTACATACACACTTGACTCGTCCATCCGCGGAGATGGCTGAGAATCACCACAGATGCGGAATTCAACCGACTTGCATACCATACAAGCAGAGAAGGGCAAGTTATCAATTGGTTCTTACCTACCTCAATGTGGTGGCTGTGGAAAGTTGGTGAGCATGACGTCGGAGTTGATGCAGGAGATCGACGTATTATCTGTCGCTTCATTCCGCGAAGATGCATTTCTTTCTTTCTTCTGGCTGACCTGAGTTTTCAATCTGATCAATGACTGTCCGGTATTTAAGCCATTTAGGCTGCCTCTCTGTTTCTTCCATTTCTCTCGTCTTGCAATGGTCGAATTGCGAGTCAGTGTCGGCTAGGATATCCTAAACAGACATCGGACTTTCATTCCAGCTAAACGCTACCTTGAGGTGGGTAAGACAAGGCTGGAACGAACCGAGTGGCTGCATGCCTATATTTATTGTTCTAGAAGCTACTTTTCTATTCTATTCTCTCCTGCTGCACTTCTGGCTTCTGACGTTTTGTTTCTTATTATATTTTATCGCGGCTTGGATGGCTTTTTCCTCTCTCCGTTAAGCTTCACGCCAGTCATTGGCAGCAAAAGCATCAAGTTGCTGAGCAATCAAGACAGAGAAGACAAGCCAGGCTACTTTCTTTATTGACAACCAGAAAGCGAGGAAGTGTTCACGCATCCATCCTCGTCTCCTGGGTACAGATCATCTGCAAGACAACGCGGAGAGCTCCGTTTTGCGACTATATAAGATATTGTTTTAAGATTCAAAAAAAAAAAAAACCAGCTAGGACGAACATCTCAAGCGACACAATAATCTCGTCGTTTTATTTCTCCCCAAGTCTCATCACGCTATCCACCAACTCCTTCCTCAATTTTTTTCTTTTCCCTTTCACCGTATCCGAAAGTAAAGTCACAATCCATTTACCTATCTGTATCCGAGCAAATCCACCATTAATCAACCAATACACACTTCAACCCCATCCCATCTCATCCCTTCTCTAGTTTCTCCCTCCTTGAAATCACCGAGCTCAGCTCGGTGGATAGCGAGATGACTATCTCCAGCATACCTCCTATGTAGTCATCTACTCTGTACACCACTTGGCCTCCACGGCAGTGGGCCCCGGAGGGCCAGCGGAGCGTCATTATATTACATTAACTTCACATTGCTGTACAGTACCGTCTCCTACAGTTCAGTACCGTGCTGCCACGGACGCATGGATGTCCCTCCTTGCAAGTAAGGGATCGAGTCGTCTTTTTTGAGGAATCTAAGAGAGAGGTCCTTAATGGATATATTAATATATGGAGCATGTACGTCCATGTATCTATACAAACAATCCAGTATCTCAATATTCCGCCCCTATTTCTCCTGCCCCTTCTCTCTTTTATATACATATGTACAGTGCAATGACGCTCCGCTGGTCCTCCGGAGGCCACTGCCGTGGAGGCCGGCCCGGCGTGGTCTGACTTGGCTGAGGTGTACTTCCAGAGCACTGAGGAAGAAGTCCCTCTCTTTCCCTCTTTCTCTCTCCCACACGAGCCTCTGTGCTTTGGAAATACCGCATCTTGATCTTCACTCATATTCAATTCAACTAGAATTCAAATGTCTTCATCTGGATTTACTGGGGCAGGGTCAAGCTATTATCTCATACATAGTCTTCACTGCAGAATGGGTTATATACTCCATTGAACACCAAGTCACGGGTTAGATCAAAGCTAGGTACCTAGGTATTTATTTACTTTTGTATGTGTATTTTTGTATGCTACGAGTACATGCTAGATACAGTGCGATGCAGCGCGATACAGCAGGCAAGCCAGATAGAGCTAAAAAGTAGATATGATGATGCTACCATGTACCCATTTCCATGCCAGTAAATGAGACCAGAAAGACGCCAAAAGGGATATTCGCGTACAGAGCAAGATAATGCACTCTCCTTCCACTTGATTCCATCCTTATGCTCCTCCATGATTCTTCAAACCTAACCCTTCCTGGCCCAATTCCCCCATTTATCCTTCCAACTAAAGCTGTTCTGTATGCCCTTATTCCTTCCTCTCATCCATGCCATCATTATCCGTATCATTTCCATATCCCATCAAGCAGTAACTCAATTCCACATTATCCGTCAACAACGATCCCTCTACATCACATCTCACCTCCGCCCACTGGCCTTCCTCCCCCCAACAGCGCCTCCATACGCCAAAGGATCCACAGTCCTATATCCACTATCCCTCCTGTCTGTCTCCGAACTAACCCTCGTACTCTTCTTCCTCCTGGGCGGACTATGCTCCTCAATAACAACAACCTCATCACTCCCCACCAAACTCCTACTCCTCTCCCTCCTCGTCTCCCTACTCTCCTCAACAATAACCCTCTCGACCCGACTCGGCTCCCTCACAATCCTCACCGGGCTCGGCGCGCGCCTGACCTCGACGGTCTCGCTGGCCCGTCGCGACCTCGTCGAGCCGCCATGATGGCTCTTCCTCCTGCTGTCGCGGATGACGATGCTCTCCGTGTACGAGGAGCGCGAGGATACGGACCCGAATTGCATGCACGTGTATATCAGCCAGAGGATGAGGAGGAAGCCACCTACGGAGCCGAGGACGATGCCGACTACTGTTGCGGGGGCGGGACCGCTGTTGATGCTGCCGTAGGTGGTGGGGACGATTCCGGGGGTGGATTGGCGGATGGTGAGAAGTGTGCGTTTTGTTACGGAGGAGAGGGTAGTTGTGAGTGAGGTTGTGAGTGAGGAGGGAGTGGGAGAGCGTTGGAAGAGGGGTGGCATTGGAGCCATCGCGGTAGGCGGGGCGCGAAAGCGCTGGGGAGGTGTTTGGAGGTTCGCAGATATCGATTGAGTCGCGAGAGGTTCGAGTAGCTGTGAGATAGGATGGTATAATGTAATTGATGCGCGGGAGAGTTCGTCGTCGATTGTTGTTTTGTTATCCCTCTCTGGTGAGCTGGGCTGGGCTGGACTGAGCTGCCTGGGGTCAACGAGGGGACTTGAGCGGATCGTAGGCCCGAGCTTGAAACAGTGATGTAGATGTCGCAATCTTCGCGGGGTTGTCTTTGAATGCACACACACAGATGTAGATCTGTACAATATCGTAGATGGGAATTGAAGTGAATTGAAGATCTTGGAACGAGTGACGAGAAGGATGGAAGAGTAGGTAGGTTGGATAGATGGCGTGGTGGTTGTATGTGAGAAGGTGGAAGGAGTGACTTGAAACTAGGCAAGCAGGCAGACCTGGAGCTGCAGCTGGACTTGCACTCGGTGATCGGGCGCATCAATCAAGTCGCATGTCCGAGGCTGCATGAACCTTGATTTAATTCTGCAGCACAACACAACAAAACCTGCAGGATTTAAGGAATAAGAAACCCCAAGAGTGCAATTCAAACCCAAACCATAAATAAGTCTAGATATGATATGATGTGATCTCAAACATTTCAGATCCAAGTGGGGGAACTAGATATCCTGTGGACAAGCCCCCTCACTAACACGATTGATTTGAGGAGGCTGGGAAAAAGTCGCAATCCCCCCTCCATCAGCTTCGGCTAATTATGGCGTTGTTTGGGGTTCGGTGAAGCTTGTGCTTGTTTGTGTCCACCTCGCCTGAGCTTTGTTGATTACGGGAGGCTGGGAGTGAAGCTTACGCTGGCGCGGAAACGCAAATTCGAGGTCGAGATTAAGCGGCGAGCAAGCACATGGAAATCCGTCATGTCCGATAGGTGAGAGGAGAGGAGAGTGATAATTGGGTTCTGTTATGCACCACTACAAGGATCACTCACTGGCCTTGTTGAGTTTGTTGGAGATAATGACGATGTGTTGCAGGACAGGTCCTGTACGCGAGGAGAGATGTGCCAAGATTCTGGTGTTTTCTTCTTTTCTTCTGGCATGCGTCCCTTGTTCGCCTGGAAGTGAGTGAAGCTATTCGGACTCTTGCCATATCGTTCTGTTTCTCTTTTTATTCGTTGTCTGTCTACCGTTCTCCCCCAAACCTGGCTTCAGGTGATTCCCCTTTTTATCTCCAGGTCTTATCTTCCTTCAATCAGGGGAGGGAAACAATACGGATTACCAGATCCTCAGTAAGCAACCGCTAAGCCGAAGGGGATGGATACAAGTCCTTTCTTATTGTTCTTGCGACAACTCTTCCTGCCGAACACTTTCTATTCTTTCTATATCCATGGTCTTTCTTTCCGTGTCGCCCCTTTCATGCCACTCAATGTAAATCTTGTATCTAGACACCAGAACTCTTCCAAGTCCGCCTTCTCCTTCAACTTCAACTGGGAAGTGTGTCTTCATTATTCCAGTATTCTACTCCTCAAAGTGGGGCGAATATCTCGCGAGGCAAAGGCAAATTCCACAGGGGGAGCAATACTACCTAGGTATGCTTGTGTCTCTCGTTGTCCCTGGACAGTCTCTGCTCAGGATATCCTTTCGCAGCTCTACCAGTAGGTCAACTTCTCTGAGCATCCAAGGTTACCTCCATCACCCCCTTGACGCTTGAAAGATCCCTCATCGTCGACCCCATAATCAAGGCTGATCTCTTCCTTCGTAATATGACCAAACCCACCACCAATGACAACCCCAAAAGGCCTATTTCGGCATGCTCTGGATATCCGGGAGCACCACAAAAATGCCAAAAAGCGCATCGAACAGAACAGCAGCGTACAGCGCCGGTGTAAAAGCATCGCTAAGCTGGCCCGGGTTAAAGCGCAGCCAATAAATCGCAAAGATCAAAGGCCCAAGATGCGTCAACACCAGCGCCGTGATGAGCTTCCAGACAGCCCAGCCAGATATGGCTCGCATGCCGTACCCCTTTTTCTCCATCCCCATGCCTAGTTTGGCCTTTGTCTTCTTCGGAATACGACTGAGTATGGTTTCTATGAATTCTTCACTGCAGTTGGAGGCGTTGTGGAAGCTATGGCTGAGCAGACCTTCCAGTTGGAGCAGGAAATCTTCGCAAGGGCCAGAACGCGAGTAGCTGTAATCTGGGTCGTTTTTCTTGGGTAGACCTTCACCCAAACATTTGACAATATCATCCGTTAGGTGATTTCGTATGAACTGATCAAGTTGTTAGATTCACGCTATGAGTAAGTGCACTTTGAACGCTGGAAAATGATTACACTTACCAAGACGAATTTGACTCCGCAGCAGTCCGTGAGAGAGAACCAGTTGCGATATCCTTTTGACTGCCGGTAGTATTCTTTTAATCTGGGGATTACTGTCATATCTCGTAGGTGCTGGACGCGGATGTGAAAAAGGTTCTGTACCTCAGTTCTGCTGATATCGATGCACCAATGAATGAACAATTTATCTGAGTTTGGGGTTGCCGTCGCATTTTGCACATTCCCTCCGGGATTGACAATTGTGCCTTGGGAATTGGCCTGTTGTTGAACTTGTGAAGGATTTGTCTGGAGGGACGTGGCTGTGGGAACCGGGGGCGATGCGCCAGCGGAAGAGCTAGAAGATTGCGTAGTGTACATAGGGAGGAGCGGTAGGTTTGTGGAAGGTCCTGCGCATTTCAGCGGCCGGCAAATATTTTCATATTCCTCCGCTATTTGAGGAGAGACATCTGCATGAAGCTCTCTACCACATCCCTACCAGAGCCATTAGTTCACGCTTTATACATTCGCGTTGTAGCGGTTGAACGAAAAATTACTCACGCAAGTCCACGACATTCTTGTCTTATCAACTGGGCAGGGATACTTCGTCGGTTGCAATGGCCACCAGATGACAGGGTGAGCCAGATTCTTCTCTACCATTGCTTTCGCGGTATCGATGATTCCAGGCCGAGGAACCAGAGCACCAGGAACGGTCTTGAAGTTGACATCTTTCCCACGACAAAGGATGCTCCTGATCTGAGTTTGGGATATTTCTTCGGTGCTGGTCATTGAGACATCCTCGCTCTGGCCGAGTGGCGTTGCCGAACCAAGAGAGGTCGTGGTCTCCTCCGCCGTGACTACTGGCTGGAATGAACCATCTTCATTTGGAGCTGAACTCTTCTCATCCTTCTTTCTTGTGGGAGGGTGTACAAAGTCATGAACATCTTGGCGTAGCTTTCTGAACGCTTCGCTCGATGTGAGGAACGTCACGACTTGAGTAAGTGATGCAAGTTCATCGCTTAAATCATCATCAAGGTCACCTTCGTCATCAAAGGTTTGACCCTTGGCCTGTTTCTGACCTGCAGCATCGAGCTCATCTGGAGCGGAAACTCCATGGTTCCAATCGTGGATACGTTGATTGAGGCGAGCTTGACGGCTGTCTTCCGATTCCTTCCATTGCTCCAGTAGCTGACCATCGTTATCCACTCCAATTGCAATCCGGATGTTTGTCGCTATTGCCCCAGCCCTTTTCCGTATGAATGAGACGGCTTGGTGATGGAGTGGACAGGTTGCCTCCTTCTTCAGTTCCTCGGAAAACACTTTCAAGAGGCGGCGGAAATTGTTCTCAAAGCGCTCAGAACTAGATGTTGAGCTCTCAAATGCATCTGAAAATAATGCTGCGAGGTCCTCGTCCTTGAGTAGTAGAGTGGCCAGCTCGGCTACAATATCAGAGCCTTCAGCACCTTCATCAGTCGATGTCCCATGAGACACGAGCGAAAAGACCGAAGACGCAAGTGATGATGTTCCTGTGCTTGAAGCCCCATCGTCGGGGAAGGGCTCTGCATCGTCGCTTCCTGCTTCTTCCCAATCCTTGTTGCTGTTCTGATGCATGGCTTTGTGTGCTTGAGTTTGACTTTCATCCACAAAATGCAATTCGTCGTTGTCAACAGAGGTATACTCCCAGGTCAGCTCCCTGGTGTTCTGTTCTCCTTTGCTAGATTCCTCTGGCCCTGGAGATGGTACAAAAGCGATGGAACCGGGTAGCCACCGGGAAACTTCAGGGGCTGGTGTCCAAGGTGGATTAGAGGGAGTTGAGGGTGTCTGTTTAACATTGGAATGATGCAGCCTTGCATCGTTGTCTCCATCTCGCTCTATCCGTGCAAGCAGCGAGCCGCCTTTATTATGCTTATGCATGAACCTTCGTCCCAAGATGATACCAAAACCAGTCTCTGGAACCCCTTCCACTATCTTCAGGCGCACACTGGGGTCCTCAATCTCGAGAGTCGGATCGGATATCTTGACCATCACATATCTTTTTGGTGCCATATCCGGGCTCAAAATGGGGCTCACGTAATTCCTAATTGCATTCGGAGGAATTGGACGTTGTTTAATGTCTCCAATTTTCGAGAGTGTTGATGCCCCGATAAAATTAGACGATGCTCCTGTGTCGTATTGGGCGACAACGTTGAAGTATTTGCCCGCGTCGTCTTGGAGGGTGATCATCCTAGTGTAAATATTTGGCTCGGAAGCTACTGACAAGCTGGAGTCATTGGAAAGATTTGCTCCCATCCTAGTTTGGCCTGCAATTTGCTCCATGTCAAGGACTCCGTGGTTCTTATCTGACGCAGTGCGCCCCGTTATGATGGATTCTGGCGATGCACCTGGAGAGGTACTAGGTGAGAACATACCCTTCAGGCGATCTCGCAAACGGGGTTGATGGGTATTGTTTGCAGACATCTCGGTTCGGCGGAAAGTACTGGCAGTACAGAAACTAAGTGATGGGAGAGGGAAACAAGTTTCTCGGGGGACTTCACATGTACATATCGAGTCGAGTACAGTGTCCCTGTGACTTTGTTGCTTTGCCACAAGTGTAGGACCCAATTGACTTGAACAAACAAAGTCACAGGGAGGAATTTACACTGTGCAGAGTGTTATGAATGAATGAATAATGAGGCTGCGATGAGGCTATGCTGGCCAATGGCTGTGCCTCATCTGCTTTGCACGACAGCACACGAGGCAGATTTCTGCGTGGACACGTTCCATGGCGAGGCATTTTCTACAGCGTACAGTGGGTTTGTTTCTATTAGAGGGAAGAATCTTAGCTGGAGTCTTTCGAGATCACGCTTTATGAAGCAGGAACACAAATTCAGCTATCTCGAACAATTGGGCAAGAACTGGTGACTCGGGCTGGCTTCAGCTTGGGCAACACCAAATGAGATCCAGCAAAACAAGAGGAGAAAACTTCGCAAGCTTTCCCATTGACTATTGCAACTTCAATCTTGAAGCAGGGTGGTGAAGAGGGAACATATGCTTCTCGAGCCAAGCATGCCTGCCAACTTGCTCCTGGTGGAGGAAATGAATGATGCCACTATCATCCAAAGCTGCACTCGTGAGCTCGGGAGATTGAGAAGGATGGACAAAAGACATGTACGAATAAGAAAAAGCGCGCAAGTGTAGAATCTCGATGACTTTCGACCTCTGGAGGGTTTGAATTCAAACATCGAGGCTGAGAGATGATGAGCAAAGGGAAACTGTAACACATGGGAAGAGGGGCTCTGCGACAAAGCCACTGCAATTTGAATGCTTATTACAGAACTGCTGAAACTCGTTGTCCAAGATGATGGCATCCGAATCGTCTTCGCCCTTGAACGGCCCTAGCTGAGCTTGTTTGGTGACGTGCTGAAGGTACGGCAGTTGAGCAGAGACTGGTGTGTTTTGTAGATCAGAGTGGATGCTGAAGTGGACTGATCGGAGAGCCAAGCCACTCAATCCAACTCACTGACCAGCTCTTGATAAAACAGTTCCCCTATCTGTCGCAATGCCAAGTCTATCACATCTTGAAACTTGAAAGACATTTTCAATCCCCGTGGTTAGTGCGAATAGGTGGTGGTGAAGGACGATAACCGCCACAAAGGCCAAATGCAGTGCGGCTGAAGCGTATCGATTTCCCAACTGGAGACACCCAATCATGTTCTATCCTAGAAACTTGGTAGCGGCACAAAGAGGGCCCAGAATGGGCTGTAAGGCAGATTGGATGATTGATGGGTTTGGTTGAGCGCTTCCAAGCCGTGTTGCTGGTGACCCCTTGTTGATAATTTAGTGTGTTGCAGTACAAAAGACTGAGAGTTGCAGTTTTCTAAAAGGGGGAAAATTAACTGCATCAAAGGATCTACTCTACTGTCTATTTCTTCATCTTTTAAAGAAAAACATTTTCGGCTTCTTGTTCTAGTAAAAATGTTGTTCTCCAAGACTGCAATCTTGTTCGGCGTTCTCCCTTTCAGTCTAGCTTTCGACTGCACGAGATCAGTCGCTCATGACTGGCCTCTCGAAGAGTCCACAGGAGGAACTGGCACAGGAACTGGCTCTGGAGGCAGTGGTGGGAGCGGCGGCTCTTCCAGTGCTTCATGTTCATTGCAATGTAACAATGACAGTGCCTGCATTCTACAGTGCCTTGGAAATCAACGTCGGAGCGAATGCAATGTGCAAGAACTCGTCGGTTCAAGTAAGCCATTCCTGCATACGTCTCTTGGGTTCTACCTCTTTCCAGCTATTTGGCTCCTGGTTTTGTTGAGCTGCCCTTGGTGCTAACAAGTCATGTAGGTTGCAACCAAGGCCTGATCCGAAAAGTCAAAAATCGCGCAACATACAGCTGTGACGACAACTCAACTTGCTATTTTGCTCCTAACGACACGTTGGTGTGTGTGAATCTAGAGACAGGTAAGTACGCTAGGTCCTGTTGTTCCATTCCATCTCTTGAAGCCTCGGAACTAACAATTACTAACAACTCCAAGGTGATTACACCAGCGAACTCGGATCCAGTGGCAATATGTTCACAGGAGAATCCACTCCAGCAAACGAAGTAACGACCACCGTGGTAGCTGGAGACACGCCTGTTGAGACAGATTCGGTGCAGTCTCCGAGTTCAGCGACTGAAAACAGCAAGACATCATCTGTCATCTTCCCGTCATCCTCACCTGCACCTACAGGGCCTTCAACTTTCACATCTGCGGGTGTGGATACTGCGACTCAGACTTCTGCTACCCCGACTTCGTCAACTGCTGGTGCTGAAAGGCTAAGTGCTGGAGCTGTCGTTGGTGCATTGGGCCTAGTCGTTGGATTTGTCTTGTAAAGTTCAAATAAGTGTGAATGAGTGGAACGGGGCGAGTGTCGGTGGACCAAATAATAAGTTGTTGAATAGAGGCCGTCGCTCCAGATTTTGATTCTCAAATTCTGGTTTGAGAACATGTACAGCACGCTAGAGCACCCAAGAAGTGTACTTGTATTCCCGAAAAATGGTAGTTGAGCTAGACTCATGTCCGAAACTTTCTACCCCTTTTAACCAAGCACCAACAATACATCATGCCGCAGAATCCAATTGTCACCTCCATCTTCACTCAAACTCTACCACTGGTTGGCCAATTGGTTTATGGGGCAGAGCAATATTGAGGAAATTGCGTTTTGATGTGGTCTCTGTACCGCCCGTGCCTCAACTCGGCAAGAACCAGTTCATAGAGATTATTTATGATATGACTATAAAATAAACTGTCGGTATTGAATTCCTTTGAAGACACTCGACGCAAAAGCCAGCATGGCATTCCATCGTGACTCGAGCAGAAGTCAAGCCACTTCTCATTAATAAACATACGCCAAAACTAAGTTTAGCAGACAAACTAGGGCCGTACTGGTAATTCTTTTTTCATCACTTCTTCTTCTTCTTCTTCTTCTTCTTCTTCTTCTTCTTCTTCTTCTTCTTCTTCTTCTTCTTCTTCTTCTTCTTCTTCTTCTTCTTCTTCTTCTTCTTCTTCTTCTTCTTCTTCTTCTCCCTCTCTCTTGATAATCTAATTCCACCAAACTAACACCTCCTCGTGATATTCTCGCGTCAGATCCCGCAACTGATCTTGGATGTCATTAGAGCCAGCCACTTTCAGTTCATTAACCCAACCCGATCCCTAGATACAAGTGGCTTACTTATAATAAGCATCTTCCTTTCCTTCCCTGTTGTCATCTCTCTTTTAGACTTAATGTCTTCAACGTCTTTTACATTTGTCTTGAGATTCTGTAGTTTTAATGCCTTTGTCCTATACTATATCATATCGACTTCGGGCTTCTCAATATGCTTTCCTAGCACCTCTTTAAGGAAGATCCCCGGTAGTGGCGCCACGCCTAGATAGATCGTTGCTCGTTTGCCGAACGGGAATGTGGGGATATTATTGGACTTCAAATAGATCGAGATAGAGAGAATCTAAATATAAGCTGTGCGATCGATCGCGAAAGTCTAGAGACTTACATAACTATCATTTAACTTATTATCCTCTAGGACATCGTTTTGGGGGTGACTGGGCGACCACCGCATTGGCTGGCTTCGTTAGTAATCAACAAACGCCGTACTTTTATGTCGAATCTGCTAAACCAAATGGATCCGGGGAGCCCAAACACGGCGAGGGTTGTAGCCATAAATTAGTCTCTTTAGGTATGGCTGTGCTCGACCGTTGACTGTTTGAAATTAATGAAAGGTTCTATGATAATATTCAGCATTCGCGTCGGCGCAGTGTCTAGACAAACAATTTAATTATTAACTGTAGTTTTTTGAAATAATTTCTAAAGAACCTTGCTTTTCCTGGCTCTTACAAAGATTAGTAATAGTGTAGTGCGGGAATAAGGATAAAGACATTGAAATGTACAGGCCGCCCGCATGCAGGAATTGTTTGCGTTCGACCTCTGGAGGGTTTGAATTCAATATCGAAGTGAAGAGATGATGGGCAAAGGGAAACTGTAACATAACACATGGGAAGAGGGGCACGGTCGGCATCAGATTGGCGTTTGTTCCGATCCCTTGCTCAGCCACCATACGGTGCGACGATAGGTGTGCCAGACACATACTGTATATCTCAAGTCTCGCAACATTTCTTCCCAGGTCTTGATATCTCTTTCCGTAAAAGCAAACAAATCAATACAGTGATCAAATTTTGAAATCTCAACCTTTCGAAATTCCACAGAGATATTCCAAGAGCCCAAAAGTCAACAAAGGCAAAACGCCGGCCGACTAAAATAAACCCGGACCGGATCCTCGGGAACACCTCGCGCTCGCCATCTCGTACATCGCTAGCACGAACCATAAGACGACTACAGTAATCAAGTGGCTTCGCCTTCGACTTGCCGTCATTGCTTGCGACGACACCTTTTCCATACCTACTCGTACCCTCCTTCGATTTGTTCCTCTTTCCTTTCTACTTCGTACGGGACTTTTCTTTGGGGACTGATCAACCTACGTTTTTCTAATACCAACGAGCCGCGAGAGCAGAGATCTGTACAAAGGAACCTCAGCACACAACCCCTCAACTCAGCGACCTCAACAAAGCAACCAAATCTCCTTGACCTAAATCCACAACCTCAAACCTCTCAAAATGTCACAACAGAAATACGATCCTCCCGCAGGAGGTCCTCCACCACCAGCTGTACGTCCTCTCTCTCTCCCCCTCCTCATCCATTCCATCCCCCTCCAACCTTCAAGTAACCATCCTCATACTAATAACCCCCTCACAGTACGGCTCCGACGCAGGATCCAACTTCCAATCCCCCGCACCCGCCCACATCGCCCCCCAAGGAACCGGTCAACAATCCGACTACTACGGCGCCTCGCCCCAACACAACTACTCGCAACCCGGTTTCCCTCCTCCAGGACAACAGGGACAATACCCCAATCAGGACCCATACGCGCAGCAAGGCGGCCCGCAACAATGGGGACAGCAGCAGGGCGGATACCAACAGCAGCAGGGAGGGTATTATCAGCAGGGCCCGCAGATGGGGTATGCGCCGCAGGGAGGACAGTATGGACAACCGGGCTATGGACAGGGTGGGTATCCCCAGGGACAGTATGTTGATCAG
>JAFJYG010000381.1:0-47340 GCA_017366145.1 Cadophora sp. M221
GTTGAAGCTTGATGATGGGGGAGAGGTGTAAAAGTCAGGGGTGGGGAAGTACGGTTAGAGATCTTCATGTAGTACTCCACGGGCAGGACATCTATGTTTGATTAGAAGTCAGCCTGTGGTGTGTCAAGAGAGAAAACAAACATGTTCTAGATCGCTGAATCATAGTAACTGACGATAAACCAGCTTCGACCATGTCGACGGCCACGTCGTGGGCTGTGTTTGCTGTGCCTATCACCACACCGTGTTTTCCTTTCCATTGTGAGGCATCTGTGTATTCTGCTGAGTGGAGAGTGGTTCCTGTAAAAACTTCCTGCAGCATGCGTTAACTCTTAGGTCAGAGATGATTAATGTTGTAAGGGGGAGAGCGTACCCGATTCGGATAATTTGGCATTTTGGGCACTTGACCTCCGGCTCCACCAGCGACGACTATAAAGGAACAAGTAATTGATTGCTCATTCCCATGACGTCGAATTGACAAGGTCCAACGGCCGCTGCTGGACTCCCACGTTCCGGAGACTGGTGTGGTATCCAACCAGATATTCTGGAAGCGTATTTAGTTCGGAGGGAGTATTGGACAAATGGGTGAGAACTTACAATGTCAAACTTGGAAACCCAGCTCTGGTAGCCTTCAGCCATATCATCCTTGGAGAGGAAATTCTGGTAAGAAGATGGAAATGTTCGTTCAAACGGTAGGTGAGCTTGAGAAGTCGGTTAGCTGTTAGGAGGTTAAAGTGACGATATGAAGATCTTGCCGTATTCTCTACTGGTGTGTACTAGACAGGTCAGTCTTTTTTTTTCAAGGTTCAAAACCCCCGATCAACTCACGTCGTGCGGAATTGTATCGAGTTTTCCAGTTATCTCCAACATTTTGGTGCTTGTCCAAAACCACGTATGATATCCCAAGCGCCTTCATATGTCCAGCTGTGCTCAGCCCCGCTTGTCCACCACCGATGACCACGCAGTCGAAATGGGTCGGTTCCTGATGTCCATCCATCAAACCATTTTCCTTGATTGTAGGCTCAAGAACATCAACATTTCTTTCGGATTTCAGCTGTTCCAAAATACTCCTCAGCACCCAAATTCGCCACTTTCCATCTGATCCTGGTACCAAATTCATAAACCCCGAGCATGTCGTCTGAGGAGCAGCATTCGTCTCGAAAGCAAAACAAGCTTCAATCCACAATGAGCCCTGAGGAAGACGAACGATTCTAGCAGAGTTCTGATCGAGTAAAAACGATCCAGCTTTGGCTCTCTTAGTCGTTTCCTGCCAAGCCGTCGATATCGACGAAGCGGAATAGAAGGTTCGCAATGTCCCTGTCAACGCAAAGATATCTCTCCATACAGCATCTTGGACGAAATTCTGCTCTGTCAATTCAGAGATGTGTTTTGAGAAGTCTAGTGCAATCAAAGATGCATCTGTTTCGGAGGAAATAGGGATTGTTGGGAGCGAGCAGGGGAAGTTGACCAAGGTACTCATAGCTAAACCTTAATCGAATGAATGACGAATTCGAATAGATCCAAGATTGAGACAGCTTTCGTCGATGTTAAGTAATGAAGCACACATTTTGCGAAACGATTTCATTTACATTTTGTCTGGCAGAGCGGGGTGGGTAGCTTGGGGGAGACAGTTGTGATACATCGGGGAGGAGTGTGGGGTGTGGGGTACCTAGGTAGGCAGATATCAAGACATTTACCCGGCGAATGATTTGGATTCGGTTGAGAGAAACGAAAATGTAGTAACAACCCAATATATCAGAGTTAAAGATACAAGACTCAAGAAGAATTCCGTGCGACTTTCCTGTTAGTAAATACAAAAAGTGGAATTGATATTACCTACCTAGGTAGTTTAAGGACACTGAGCACAGAGTACATTGCTGACGCCGCTTTCAGTGTCTCTACACTCACTGCAATCTGTGGGTTGAGAAACTTGCAATTACATGCTATACCCTGTCCAAGTATATCTTCAAAAACCATTCAATCAGTTCCAGGTTATCAGCTCAATATGTCTGCCCTTGAGCCAGGATCAGCAGGCCACCAGCAGTTTGGACCGGATGGTCCCCTACCCGATCGGAACTTAACCCGATCGACTTAAGATCTGCTGCGCTAACCCCCTCTAGCCCCTTTCTCGCCACGCTATTGGCACGGGACGAAGCTTAGCGAGAATTGGCGAATCAGCATCGCGCTGCGAAATTATCTTTTCCTCTCTCGTCCTCCATCAACACCACAAGTCTTCAGCCCAAGGCGAAGCCAGCCAGCCAGCCAGTCTGCACCCAGCAAGTCAGCTCACCTTCAGAAACATAACCTCTGGCTGTACTGCCGCGGTAGGTCTACGATGACTTGGAGGCGCTCGAGTCCCGCGGCAGCTATGTGTCGGAACAATATGAATCAAGCAAGCCCAGTCAAGCCAGCTCAACCTCCTCGTCGTCGTCGCTGTCTCATTCTCGTCATTTTGTAAACACAACCCCTCGGATTTGCAACCGTCCTTGCGTTGCAACTTCCGATTTTCCTTCTGATCTTCCTCACTTACTCACTCTAATCTCAGTTAGTCCTCCTCTTGCGTCAGATCTACGACCCCAAGACCTATCAGCCGGGTTTTAGTGATCTTAATCAGCGAACAACCTCCTCCTCGTCCTATCACAGCCATCTGATCTCCTCCCCTCACGTCGCGCACGCCCTGAAACAACCCGATACTGATGGGGCCCCGGTGACGACTGCTGGTCTGAACCTTCCCCTCGACTTCTTTCACGATGGCTTTCATCTTCATCATGCGCTCGACATCCGTCAGCAGCATGCATCGACGAGAACCTCAGTCGACGGGCTCGTTGCCTGCCATTTCCGAAGATGGTGCTTCGTTCCTAGAACCTCGATACCCTCCTCCTGTCCCTCCACGGGCCTGGAATCGCCCCGGCCATAAGAATTCCGCTTTCGGTGCGCCGCCAGCTCTAAACTTCGATGGAAGTCCTCCGCCATATACACACTTCGATTCCAGTACGGAGGTGGAAGGGCCAAGGGGAGAGAAGCTGTCCGATTTGAGGAGGGGTCTAGAGAATAATAAACATATTGCGAAGAGGGGTGGATGGAAGAGACTTGCGATAACCGCTGTAGTATCCATATTATGTCTAGTGGGACTGGTGGTTGGTCTGGTTGTTGGAATGCGGGAAAATAAGAAAAGCTCTTCATCGTATGGACTCCCATTTATTTCGAAGATGTTGGCTCACAAAAATAGGGATAGGGACAGTAATGACAGTAATGGTAGTAACAGCCCAGCTGGTGGCGCATCAGGCACCGTCGATCCTCCGACAGATCCAAGTGCAAATGCCACTTTCCCAGCTGGCTCCTACAGATTCGATACCTACCTGAATACCATCGCGACGAATTGCACTTCGAACCCAGCGACATGGCGATGTTACCCTTTCTTTACCTACGCAATGAGCCGTACTCAAGCGACGGCAAGTTTCGACTGGATCATATCGCCCTCCGTAGGAAATAACTACACTATTTCTTCGACACCTAACTATTTCTCCATCGTATTCAGCAACACCTCTCTATCGCTCATGAAAGCTGGAACGGATGACGAACATTACTTCTTCCAAACAATGATGGACAAGCCCACCAAGCCTGTTGCGCAACTTGGTAGCGAGAATGTGGCCAGTACATGCTACTTCAACTCCACAACTTTCCAAGGATATCTGTACACGAAAAAGTCGAAGACATTCATTACCAGCGATACCAACTCGTCGACGGATACGAACTCGCCATTCGCAGCTTGGCCTTACGCTGTCAAGATTGAGCAAGTGGCTTCAGCAGGAGAAGGAACGCCCACATGTCTTGACCCTTCTGGGGAATCCCTAGGAGACTTCAGCGTTACTGATGGGACGCAATTATGCGATTGCTTATATTTAAATACCGGGACATGATGTCCACTTGCTCTGATTTTGGTGTTCAAGGAGCCGGTTAAGGCGTATGGATATCTGACCGTAGGCTCCTTTTAATTTGGAAGGGTACTGATTGAGTGTACATATGCAGCTACTTTTGCTTTCATTTGTTGTACATACATTATATTCTGACGGCCTCATCCAGTTTAATACCAGCTATCTTAGCCATTTACGTCTACGTGAACAGCACATCCCCCATGAAGGAATCCATCATAGTCAGGAAAAGAGCAAGGCCGTATCAGACTCGATTCGTATCCTGCTCGCCTTGATTACCTTATGGTATTTCTCTCCGGAAGCGACGGAGTGGGGAATACTACTGGCGAATAGTGGAGTGTAGATAAATTGAACCGGAATTGTAGGAAGTTAGATGTTGTTTTATGCTTAGCTGTCTCTGCTCAATATATCCATGATAGGTAAACGGTGAACGCGGCTTTGGTGATGGGTGATGGAGCGATTAAGCACTTGTCATTACCTGGATCTAGGTGGGCCACAAGACTTAGTGGTACATGTAACTACTTGGCCTTCTGTGATCAGTGGGTGACGTAGCTTTCAATGGGTACTTATGGTTTAGATTTTGTTAAGGGAAAAGGACAGGTCCGGTGGTCCCAGATTCCGGGAGTGACGTAAAGTAAACATCGCTTAATTTTCAAGTGGGGGAGGGGGTACTTGTAGTCAAATAAGCACTCTCACTACATCCTGTCTAGCGTAGTCTGTTAAGACCTTGTTCAGCTGGATGATAAAAAGTCTCTTGTCAGCTGACTGCTGGAGCGTTTAGGTCGTTATTACCTGGACTTGGGCGGGTCCCAAGGTTCCGACTTTACTATAGACATATTGTACTGACATCCTTTTTTTTTTAATCCAGGTTTTCCCGACTCAAGGGAAGAGACAAATGTTTTTTTTATGTAACTTCCTGCCCTTTTGAATTTTCTGATTTTCCATGACTCCTATTTTGTTTAATGAATAAACCAAAAAACCTCATGTTTAAGTCAATGGTTAATGAGACATTACCCCCTTAATTCCCGTCTGCGTGATAACTAACTACAATCAACTTGTCAGAGCTCATTTTTCTCTAGATGATTCCCAAACCGAAAATCCCAAGCCGCCTTTTCTAAGATGCACCAATCGTCTCCTCAGTCAAACTTTCAAGAAATACCGGCTTTCTCACCGACCCACCGTGCAAACTCCTGATGCCATTTCATGACGTCTCTTACATCCCCTTCGCTCACATACTCCAGTAAGACACGAATTACCCCATCCCATCCCCCTCCCCTCGAAGCCGCATTCACCGTACTGTACCTTCCACCTATTCTCGCCACCACCGTCCCATTCTCCAAAAGTATCCTCACAACAGCAGCATACCCACTCCTAGCTGCCGCTGTAATAGGGATTTGAAACCCATAACACCGCTCCGATTTATTCGGATCAGCTCCCATCTGCAGCGCGAACTTCACAATTTCTTCCCACCCATACTTCGCCGCTTCTAGAAGTATGCGGTTGCAGAACTCAGGCGTGGGAACCATATCTGCTATTTCCATCAGGTATCTCACAATAGGCAAATGACCAGCAAATACCGCGCTCAGGACAGCAGATTCGAAATCCCGCCCAGAAGTACGACATCCGTACCGAGGATGTAGAAGTAACTCAATGAACCGATGCCGTCCTGTAGACGCAGCAGCCTGTAAAGCCGTCTTACTAAACCCCTTTCCCCGTTCACCATGATTTACATCAACGCCATTGTCGAGCAGAAATGCTAATAGGTCGAAGTTGTCCTGCAAAATAGCGTTTCGAAGCGGGTTCCCGAAATACATGGGCTCCGAGGCATCGATGGCTCCTTTCTCTCCGAGGAGTCTGATGAAAAAGTCGAGATAGACTAAGTACGCTGCTGCTGCTTCGATGAGGTTCGTGTCGCTTTTGTGCTGGAGGTATTTCTTTTCGGGACTGGTGTTGGGCTGGAGATGGTGTAGGATACAGCGTGTGTAAATGTTCTATGCCGCTGCGCGGCTAAGTTCGCGAATGTAGGGTTCGATAGCTTCCTGCTCATGCTCAGACTCTGGGCGGCCCTGAGTTGACATATTCTTGGGAGCAAGGGCGTTGGCAACGAGTAGAAGTGTTGCAGAGAGATTTTCTGTTCCAGGTAAATGTATTCTTCTACAAGCCAGGATTTGTTGGGAAAGGGGAAAAAAAGCCACCGATGCTCGATTGCGAGAAGTCCCGCGTTGATCATGGCTGCTGGGATTTCTTTGTAGAATATATCTGTTTCATTTATTAGCTTTTGATGCTGCTGGAAATCCAGATTACTTACGGCAGACAAGCCTCAGCTTTACAGCTGCTGTAATGCCTACGGCGAGGACGTTCGATATCGAGGTCTGGGCGTGTCGGATTAATCGGTATGCGAGTAATTTGCCGGATGGGACGTGTTGGGCGGCAAAGGCTGCGTGGTGACTAGATGTTGCGAGGTGTGTTTGTGGTTGCTGGGCTGGGGAGCTGGGCTTTGAAGGGGGAGAAGAAGGTTGTACTTCAGGCGAGGGTGAAGAGGAGGGAGAGGGCTGAGTATTGGATTGGAGATGGGGATGAGAGTGATTGAGTGGATGGGATGTATGGATAGATGTTGATATGAGGATTTCTGAGGCTTCGGATAGATTCAGTATGGAAGGAATGCTTCTTTTATCTCTCGACAATGGTTTTACTTGATTGGGTGATTTAAGTTCGAGACATACATGTATGATACTGAAGAGGTAAATAGAGATGTCTAAAGATAACTTAATGAAACGAGAGAGGAATTTCAGCTGAGCATTTCCCCTGAGAGACAGGATGCACTCTTTGAATTTCTTCAACAAAGATGGGGTTGGAAATTTCATATTAAGCCGACCTCAAAGTAGAATAGCAATCTAGAGATTGTTCGCTTTGACCATAGGATAAGCGCTCAAAACACACCATCCGATACAAACAACTTACCCACCCTGCCCCAGAATTCCGCAACAGCCATCACATAACCTAATATCGCACCTATCTTCTCATCAATACGTAGAATTGAGAACTGGAGTGGTGATTCCGGTAGAAGTTCTGAAGAGTTCACCCGATCAATAAGTACTTCAAGTAGTCCAACACGCTTTCGGTGTAGTTGTATGAATGCCGCTAGTCAAGTGGTTAAGTCCCAATATTCGTTTTCGATTGTAACTTACGACCGCGGGGAACGGTGGGATGACCCAAACAAGAAGAAGCCATATCACTGGGCCTTCTTCCTAAAAACCAGCGCTGGTTAAGGTGTTGGATACGCATTCCAACCTCGCGGAATGCCTGGAGCTTTCTACTTCTCTGGCGAGGAAAGCGTGGATCTCGCGAGATCAAGTAGCATAAACGGCCAGATGAAAGTCGGCATCGTCCCGGTGGCGAAGTATGATCTCTTCAAGTAGATCTTGGGGGCCGTGCCGATAAATAATGACGAGTCCCCGGGGTGGAATCGTCAGAGCTGGAGTCTTGCAGCTTGGATTGCCTACGAGCAGAAGGATTCGTTAGCCAAGACTACCCTAACAACGCCATTCAGTACTGGCTTAGAGAAGAGCAGTAGGACACAAAATCAGAAGGCATACCTTTCAGAACTTCTGTAGATCTTCTTCAATTCGAAGCTCGTGCTCATGAGGGGACAGAACACTGGCAATCAGATCTGTCCACCATGGTTGGTATTTGTTCCCATACCACGATTTGGTGTACTCCCAGTATGCAGGCCACCATCCAGTCATCTCCCAATCAATGAGTCCAGTAGTACTCCCAGTTGATTGCTCAACTAATATGTGCTCCCCGCAGAGGTCTGCATGAGTGAAAACAACTCCATGGTCATCTGCTAGCTGTCGGCGATAGTGATTAACAAGTTCTTTCTTGGGACACCTAGTCACGGGTGCTACGAGGAAATCATTGAAATCGGCCTCTGAAGCAAAGGGCCTACGGGGACTGCCATTGCTGAGGCGATGGTCATAAGCCGGCCTACCAATGCAAGATCTAATATAGACTGGCGTTGGGGGAGTAAGAGCCCGCAATTTTTGCAGATATCTCTCAAGATCTGCCTGGGCCGCCCTACGTGATTCTTCCTTCATGCAGGGCCACGCATTGGAGAGCGAACAGCCAGCGATTGCGCTCATAGAGATCCAGCTGCTGGGCTTCGTCAGGTCCGCCTTGATGTGTACGTTAATCACAGTGGGCGTAGGAATAGACGTATGCTGACGGACAAAAGCGATGGCCTCAACCTCTCTCTGAATCTGGTGGCTGGTTCCACGCTTCAGGTGTACAGAGTCTCCGATGTCAGAAGCGCGCTTTCGGGGCAGTTTGGACAGGGCTGGTCAACATGACGCGGTGCTGAAGAAGATGCGGTGATGAATAGGTGTTTTCTCCGTACCTATAAGCTAGGTAGGTAGATATATAGGTAGGTAGATAGATAGGGAGTGATGCGGATACTTGTGATAGAGATAGAGGTGGGTATTTCCAAGAGGTAGGCCTGTAGGTGGTTCTAGAAAATGGGATATCACGTGGCCAACCAGCCAGCTGAAGCGAAGCATTTCCTAGGGGCTTGGCGGGCTTTGCAGGCTGAGACTTTTCAGGAGACAAGCTTCTGCCACTTCTGCCACTGCTGCGTGATCCCGACGGCGTCAAGCTTTAGTTACCAACCATCATCAACAACAACAACAACAACAACAACAACACCAACATCCCCTTCGGTTCTGGTTTGTTCCGTTCCAGACCGTCTCTGTGGAATCTCTTCACGTAAAGCTGAACCTCCATCGACGACACGTACCACTAATTTCCTGACCACGGGCTACAAATAGCAAGCGCTATTACCATCAGAGATCAAGAAAATGCCGCACCTTACCACAACAGTCTCTTCCTCGACCCCCTTTTTCCTTTCTCGTAGGAAGCGAGGCGCCCATCCAGACCAGATATCGCCGGCTTCATTTAAATTGGAGTCGTGGGTGGATGGATGGTGGTGGTGGCAACAGTAGATAACGGCGCTGGCCGGCGCAGTCTCCGGGCAAGGCACGATGAGGGGTCTGCATGCTACTTGTACCTAGTAAATGCTGTACCCCTGCCAAGCACTGCGAGCAGTCATCACCAGATCATTTCATCCGCAGTACGCAGTACAGTACGGTGCAGTGCAGTGCCGTTTGATAGTATCTTATCTTGTCTAATTCCGGCAGCGTCATCTAAGGCTTGTTTGGACATCTCAACAACTTTACCCATCCCTCCCTCCAGTACTTGATTAGCGATGCGAATGTCTGGTCTTTGGATGTGATGTGGTCAAGACAAGAAGCGGAAGAAACGGAAATCCATCGCGGGAGATAGACCGAGCTAGCTATTGCTGCATTCATTCAATAGTCTCCAGGAAGCTATGCCATGGTGTGCCTGGCATCCGAGCGAGAGCGAGCCTCAATTTGTCAGATTATGCATCCTCGATGGAACTCTACCCCTGGATGCTTATATACCCCCGTAGATAAGCTTCTGTCGACGCGTCAAGGATGCTGCAGAAAATATTGGTGGCTTGAAGCTTGCTTGTTGACTTTTTGCGAAAGATGGGCGCGCCCCAGTTTAAGGGGAACGTTGCCAAGCCAGATCCAGCCAAGCAACCAACGAGCGAGCCGCTCCCCCAACGCCGTTCCCGTATTCAAAAGGCTTCAATATCTCTTGCCGATGTGCCGTGCGCGGTCTGGGGAAAACATCGACTGATCTAGGTCAGGGCGTGTGGGAACCCATGCCGTCAAGAAAATCTCCGAGCTTCTGATAATGGCCAAATGGTCAGAATGGGGCTGGCATCCCTCTTGATACGAAGGATAGCTAGGATTAGTGCTGATTAGCCTCGAGATCCCGCATGTTCCCCTGTTCAAATCGTTCAAATAAGCATGGAGCGGAGAGTATGGATGGACCCTTTATCCTGTACCCTGCAGTGTGTTTGGTATATGACCTCGCCGCCTCGCTCGTTTTTCTTCCTCTTGTGCAGCGTCACCTCTCCCCAACTGTCGTTACCCGTTCTCACTCGTTTATGAACTTTGCGATTTCTAATGAATAGCTCCTAATACCTCATAATTTAATACTGGACTCAATTGATACCAACTGCAAGTGCAAAATGGTCTCGAAAATGGGTTCTGCTCTTGGAGCCCTGCTCTGGATTTCTTCAGTAAGTCATCATTGTCGATTGACCCGAGGCAGCCTTTTCTGACTGTCAGCAGATCACTACAACTCAAGCTGCCATAATTGGAAAGCGTGATCTGGTGTTGCCTTCGACTCTTCCCGGGAGTTGGAAATCTCAGGGCTGCTACATGTAAAGTTCAGCTCAATCAGTAGATGGTTCAGTGTTAACGATTTAACAGTGATGTCGGCCGAACGCTTACCGGAGGCGGCTACACAAACAATACTGGAATGACCGATGAGTCTTGCATTGCGTATTGTGAGAAGGCTGGCTACATCTATGCTGGTACTGAATATGCGGAGGAGTGCTATTGTGGAAATACTCTCGCTTCAGGATCTGGTCCTGCTCCAACAGCCGACTGCAATGTAGCTTGTTCTGGAAATGCAACTGAACCTGTAAGTCTTGAGAGTGCACAATTCAAATTCATGTCGAAACATTTCTCTCCTGTACTAACTCCCTCGGCATGTAGTGTGGTGGTGGCAATCGCTTGAACCTGTTTTGGAACGGCCAAACTGGACCGACAACAAACCCGGGCCCAGGATTATGGGCGTTCTCCGGATGTTATACCGAGGGAACAACTGGACGTGCTCTCGATCACGGACTTGCAGTTGTCGGTGGCTCGAACAATATGTCTGTGAGCAACTGTGTGGCTGCATGCCAAGGCGCAGGTTACAGTCTCGCTGGAGTTGAGTACTCGGGCGAATGTTACTGTGACAATTCTATCCTGAACGGCGCCACACTTGCTCCCGAGGGAGTATCTGGCTGTTCTATGCTTTGCAATGGCAACTTCTCCGAATACTGCGGAGGACCATCGAGACTGGACGTTTATGACTTCAACAAGATGGTTACTCTCCCACCGTGGAACACAACGAGCTTAGTTTCCTCGACAAGTTCTGTCTTTTCATCTTCCAGCACTCGCCTGGTGGTTACAACGACTTCAACAAGTTCAAGCTCGTTGGTTTCTAGCGTGATCGCGACGACTTCATCGAAGAGTTCTACAATTTCCAGCAGCACCAAGTCGTCATCTGTCTCATCATCTGTTTCGTCTTCCAAAACCTCCAGTCTTTCAACGAGCACCAAAACTTCGTCTGTATCTTCTTCAAAAACCTCTAGCACCACGATGGCTTCAACAAGTCCGACAAAATCATCAACGGTTTCCAACTCCAAGACTTCAAGCGTTAGCTCGACGAAATCCTCTTCGATTTCCAGCTCAAAAAGCTCTACCGCATCAACTTCCATAGCCACAAGCTCCAGCTCCAAGATCTCATCATCTTCAGCAACATCGTTGAGCTCCGGCTCCACTTCAAGCTCGTCAAGTTTTAGTTCTCTCAGCACCCGAATTCAAGTAGCAACGTCATCATCCTCGACAGTTTCAAGCTCAGCAACCGCAAGCCCAACCCTCGGTAATAAGCCAACTGTGGGCTCATACAATTACTATCAATGCCGCACTGAAGGCGTAGGGGTTCGAGCTCTCGCCGGTGCAGCGTCCGCAAACGATCTCATGACCGTCGAGATGTGCGCTGCCAGCTGTGCAGGATACACATATTTCGGAACCGAGTACGGTCGCGAATGTTATTGCGGAAACTCCTTCGGAACAGGATCAACTGTTGCGCCTGCTACTGACTGCTCGTTTACTTGTGGTGGAAATGCGTACGAGTACTGTGGAGCCGGTAAGTCATAATTAAAAGTGTATATCAGTCCGGTGCTAACGCATTGCGCAGGAAACCGACTTACAGTCTATGTTTTGAACGGGACCGCTCTCCCTTCTACATCTTCCTTATCGTCTTCTTCGACTAAGTTATCCACCGGTGTGTCATCGACAGTGTCTCTATCAAGCTCAAGCACAGCCCCAGCATCGACCGGTTTCCCAACTGGCTGGACATCCCAAGGATGTTGGGTCGACGGCTTGAATGGACGTATCCTGACCAAGCAACAACCTGACAATGCGCAAAATACACTCGAGTCCTGTGTCCAGACCTGTGCTGGTCTCGGCTACACCATTGCTGGCGCAGAGTACGGAACTGAATGCTGTACGTACCATCACCCCACTTTGTTTTCAAACCTCGCTGATGACATAGATTGTGACAACTTCGTCTACAACGGTGGAGCTCTTGCAGCAGCTCAAACAGACTGCAATATTGCCTGTCCGGGCAAATCATCCGAGATGTGCGGAGCTGGTGGTAGAATCTCCATGTACTCTAAAGGCACGCCAACAGTTTACGCTGCACCTGCTCCTCAAAAGGTGGGCTTGCCAACAGGCTGGGGTTATGCGTAAGTACATTCGGCTTCTCGGATTTCTGATGCATACTCACTTTTATATTCAGGGGTTGTATCCAAGACAATGTTCCTTCCGTCGAGGATCCCAATGAACAACTGTACACGTTCCCATACAAGGTCTGGGATGATGCTTCTGGCAACACTCCAGAAAAATGTATTGCTAGATGCCAGGAATTCGGTTTCAACGCTGCTGGATTGGAGTATGGTTCTCAATGCTTCTGTGGAGATGTGGTACGTAACGATTTTCATTTTCCCCGCCGACAAGATGAGGACCCCAGAGCAGTCTTTCTGGCCTCGAGGTTTCGACGCAAAATAATTCTAACCTTTTGGCAGGCAAACATCCAAGTCGCATCTGCACCTTCAACTTACACCAATCCTAACTCTGTCCAATACTACACCAGAAGCTCAACGCCCATCACTTACCCAGACTCTTCTTGCGCTGCTCTTTGCACAGGAAACAGTTCGTATATTTGTGGTGATGGAAGCAAACGTAAGTCCACTTCATACCGTGGGATCCTTAACTCCAAATACCAACTCTGATCATCTAGTCACATACTACACTTGGCAAGGTGCCACTCCACTTTACAGCTGGGGTAACCCAACCGGTGTCGCTGCTGGAGAATACTCCCTTCTCATCGGCGGAGTCGTCGTTCCCCTGATCGTCTCTCAAGTCGTAACTGGAAAAGTCACATTCGTCGAAAAGAAGGGGACCGGTGAGCCTAATGGAACCGGATCTTACGAATTAGATCTTTCTCAAATCAACGACTTCTCAAAGGCTTGGAGGGCTATGAACGGCCTTCAAACCGACGTCTTCTGCGCTGCTGGTCTGACCCTCCCAGATAAGGTCGGCAGACAGTTGACAGTTGGAGGATGGGCTGGAGATGCAAACTACGGTGTTAGACTTTACTGGCCCGATGGATCGGACGGAGTGCCAGGTGTCAATGGATGGGTTGAAGACCCTGGAGTCCTCTCTCTTCAAGTTCCTCGTTGGTATCCTTCAGCTATGATCATGGCCAATGGATCGATCCTCGTCGTCGGTGGGGAAATCGGTCAGAACGCCGCTGAGCAACCTAACTTGGAAATCCTCCCACCAACTGGTGTGAAAGATGCCAGCACAACAAGTGGTTACTCCAACACAACCGTCTATCTCGACTTCCTAGACCGAACAGCACCATTCAACTTGTATCCCTTCATCATCGTTCTCAAATCTGGCATCTTCATCGCTTACTACAACGAAGCTCGGATCCTCGATGAAGTCAATTTCCAAACAATCAAGACCCTCCCCAACATGCCTGGGGCAGTCAATGATCCAACCGGAGGCAGAACATACCAACTCGAAGGCGCCATGGTTGTACTCCCTCAACACGCCCCCTACACTGATCCAGTCGGCGTCCTAATCTGCGGTGGTTCGACCTCAGGCGGCGGATATCCCATCGACAACTGCGTCTCTACACAACCCGAAGCCGCGAACCCTACCTGGACAATCGAACGCATGCCCTCCCGCCGCGTAATGCCATGTATGGCCGGCCTCCCCGACGGCACCTACGTGATCCTCAACGGTGCCGAACACGGCGTCGCAGGCTTCGGTCTAGCCGGCTCACCAAACCTCAACGCCGTAATCTACGACCCCTCCAAGCCCGTAAACGCACGCATGTCCATCATGGCCAACACGACCGTCGCGCGCCTCTACCACTCCGAAGCCACTGTCCTCCTGGACGGCCGCGTGCTCGTCTCGGGTTCAGACCCTTCAGGTCAGTACGTCTCCCCAGCCGATTCCTTCCCCGAGGAGTACCGCGTGGAAGTCTTCTCTCCACCGTACCTCCTCTCCGGCCTCCCTCGCCCGACTTTCACAATCACGAATAAAGACTGGTCGTATGGCCAACAAATCACATTCACCGTCTCCTCGGCTACGAACCTCAAAGTCTCCCTCCTGGGCTCGGTGGTAAGCACACATGGTAACGCTATGGGTCAACGCACAATCTTCCCAGCTGTGACGTGTACCGGGACGACGTGTACGGTTACGGCGCCGCCGGATGCGCATACGTCTCCGCCTGGCTGGTTCATGATGTTTGTGCTTAATGGACCGACACCTTCTGTCGGTCAGTTTGTGAGAATTGGTGGCGATCCGGCAGGGTTGGGGAATTGGCCTAATTTGCCGCCGTTTGATTTACCTGGTGTTTGAGGAGATTTGCCGGAGGAGGTTTTAGATATTAGATGGGTGGGGTTTGGTTTAGATGGATATATTATCTACATGTTTTAATGAGAAATGTTGGGATTTTTATTCCTAATGAGATATATTCTTAGGATTTATAAAGTCTTGTGATGAGAAACCCTCACTCTTCTTCGAGTTCTCAAGATCTGAAGGCCACGCTTCCATTTCGGTGGTGAGATGCCAAGTCTTCTAGTTCCCACATCTGGTCTCAGATGAGCGAGTGGAGTCTGAAGTACTCCGTACACTTAGATTGACTTCAGAGTTTTCGGGTGATCTGCGAGAGGGGGGAGACGTGGTGGATACGAAGGGAAGGGTTTGGATGTGGAGCTAGTGGAGTGAGGAGTGGAGTGGGGAGAACTTGGCGATGGTATATACATTGGGGCTCTAGAATTGAGGTTTTGGCGTTATCAGGTACACAGGAGCTAAGTAATAGTCATCGAAATTTATAAAAGGGAGGGAAATGCAAACAGGAGGAGTGTTGGTATTTATACCTATTATCATATTATCGTCAAGTCGTTCGCACATAACGCTGATCCCAACACTCCGCTATCATTTGGAGTACAAGTACCTCTCCATTTCCCAATACAGCTCGAGTTCGCCATGCAATGTCAATCTCAATTCCAGACAAAGCGCAAACTTGCAGCATCACGAAAACCCCTCATCTCATGCCCTCCTGCCGCCTCAACTCATCCCTGAAATAATTCTGTCCTCCCGTTCCCGTAGGACTACCGGCCAAACTGCCCAAACCATCACTATCCCTCCTCTCCCTCTCCCGTCCAGGGCTCATGGCCACCTTTGCAGGGGAATCACGATATTGGCCATCAGCCGTCAACTCGCGATCTCTCAACTGAATATCGCTCTTCCCTGTCTTTCCCAACCCCATTCTCTGGTTCTTGGATCTACCAGTCCCATATCCACTTCTTCGACCCATCACATTACCAAGCCCAATCATACGGTTTCTGCGATTATAGAAATACCCTCCTACCACGAAGAGGATGATACAAGCTCCAACAACAGGAAGCGCGATGTAGAGGGATTGTCCCTTTGGCGCTTCGGAGGGTGGTTGGTGATAAATTGGCTTCTCGTAGACTTTCACGCGCACAGTTGGACCAGCTAGACTACCCTGAGCACCAGCAGGAGGATTAATCCGATTCAAGTACAGCGTAACATTATTCGTCTTCAGATCCTGTAACCAATCTTTCTGGATCGTCCACACGTAATACCCATCGCTGACAGAAACTGGATCGGATTTGAAAGCCACAGGGCCGTGGCCTGTATCGTTCACGTAGTTCGCGACGATGTTGACGGATGCGTTTTTCTGGCTGAAATAATCTTTGTCCCAGGTCACTGTATCTTCGTCAGCATTTCCTTTTCCTTTTTACTCTCCATTGCTCTGGAAACATCTTCAATGTAGAGAGCGTTCTCCCTACCGTAGTATTTGCCATCCACATTGACATCCGACCCATTCGTCGGACTGCAGAAAGGCGCATAGTTCCCATCGCGACTATGGCATTCCTGGAACGATCCTCCACCCGTCGCAGGCGTCGTCTCCGCAAATTTCGAGGCTGTCTGTGTAGCTGTGCCGGTAGCTGTCAAGCTGAAAGGAATCGCATTGACAGTCGTCTCGACGCCATTAATTGTCGTGAGACTCGGCGTGTAGGTCGCAACAGGTACCCCGCTGGGATTGACCGAGACCCATGGATTGAAGGCATTGGAGACAACTACGAGACCAAAGAATTAGCTTGAAGCTCTTGGCTTGATTTTCTTGAGAGTTTGTACCATCTCTGGGAGGAATAAATGGTCCGGCAGAAGCTGTGCTGTAAAGTAGAGCAGCTGCGAATACCCCGCCATGGCAAACTGACGCGCGCATTGCGAATCTTGTGTATCTCCTTTCAATCAACGTTCCACGGTCTGGAAGTGCCGGTGCTAATGTTCAGGGAATGGAACTGATCATATCCCCTCTTCCAGTAAACGAGCCCGGGGCTTAAAGGGGTTGGAGGTGTTCTGTTCGGTGGTTGGATTGTGAGGTGGGGGAGCTGGGGATGATCGGACGAGGGTTAAGCTTCTTTGATGGGTCAGTCGCCAGGATGTGTCAACCTTGCATCTGCGGGATGGACCTGGAGCTCTGCAGATGATGGATAATCCATGTCACGAGTGTAGATTCATCAAGGTGCTTACCTGAGTACTGTATCACTCTCCTCCACTGGAAATCCAATGCCAAAATATTTCGTTGGAACGTTATCTTATTTACTCAGGTCAAATTATTAGGCGTTTAACGGGATCTTGTGATTGGTGGAAGCTAGCTTCATCACGTGAAGACATCTATTTCAACGGCAACGTCGTCTGCTCTCGAGTCCCAGGGATATCATCTCCGAGGTATACGCACCACCCATTATCAAAGTCTGTCAGAACAGAGAGCCCGATCGTTCATACCTACCGCAAACTTCATCAAACGTTCCTAGCCTTCCTTGGTTCATCCGGTTTCCCACACGGGCCCTTGTAATTCAATATTGTGGTTCTTCGTTACCATGGCATCACCACAATTGCATGCAAACGTGTTCACCTCCTTTCCCAATCTCCCAACTGAGCTGAGACTCATGATATGGAAAAGGGCTCGGGAAGGAAAAATAATTGAAGTCCACTGGGCCAGCTCATCGGGATCGAGATTCAGCGCACATGCACATCCACTAGCCCTGCTCAGCGTTTGCAAAGAGAGCCGAGACACCATCCTACCTATCCAGTCTGGATCAGAGTACTCCTTGGGCGGCACTTCCGTCAGATTTGACCCAGAGTGGGATACACTGTACTTCCCCTACCCGTCTCAATGCTCTACCTCATACGGCTTGTCTCTCCGAGCCTTACTTCGCAAAACGGTACCAGACATGGATATTCGACACCTCGCCCTCTGTGTACCCTTGTTGGATACTCGACTAGAGGCCAACATCGAAGCTCTGAGACACCACTCTGGACTCGACACTCCAGAGGCCAGAGGTCGGAATAGCACCACCTTCTTCTCCAGCGTGCAAAACCTAGCTCGTCGCGCTCGCAATCTAAACCTCGAGACGTTGACAATTGTCACCAACGATCCATTCATGAGGACATGGTCAGATCATTCTTCAACTCACCAAAGGAGCGTCACGCGGTGTTTCAAGGAAATCGAAATGGCCAGCGCCCATGAGGAGGAGCTTTGGGCTGCAAGAGCGGAGTATTTTCAGTGGCAACTGGCACAGCCTCACGACGGAGTTGATTCTTGGGCTGACCCTCAAACGATGCCTCAACGTCAGCGTACATGGGGTACTCCTCGTGTTGAGTTTCGTACTGGGGAGCGGAATTATCGCCGGAGGTTGTGGGATGAAGAACAGTTTATAAGGAATATCTTTCCCTCTCTCCCATATTAGCTTTATTATAGTGTTAGCGTCTTCTTAGATCACTAAATCAATCCGAGGCCTGCATATCCCCCGGGACGTCGAACAAAGCCGAAGAATTCTGGAATTTTCACAATGGAACAAACCTGTGCGATTGTGAACAAAGAGATAATATTGGAGATGATTGACGTCGGTATCTCCCAGCCTGTCACGTATCATCTATTCTGCTGTATCTACTGTGCATTCTAAGCAATCTACTCTGTAAACTTCTTTATTCTTCGTCAAATCCGTTCCGTTAAAAGTGTACCTGCACAGCGTATTGTGGTTAAATATAAGAAACACGATGGCGTTCTGACCATTATATTTCCCATCTTCGTTAACTCCGCTCCACTCCCATTTCTAGGCTCACTCAAATCAGATACTGTACAACAAAATCAACGAGTCGGATTCCACATCATCCCCATCCTATCCCCAGTACAGCTCACATCGCTATCATCAGTACTGCAGTTCTCCTCATCGCCAACCCTCCTAACCCCAATCGACATTTGCTCAAGCGAGTGGGCCAGACCAACCAGTTCCTCTGCGATGTACGCAGGGGCCATCTCATTCCAGGGTGGTTCTTGCTCGATAGCAGCATCAGCGAGATGATTCCACGGCTCGTCTCGTATAGTCTCACGTCCCCATCGTTCTATTGGCATCCGTGGAGGAGGAGGAGGAGGTAGTGTAATGATAGCCGTGGTGAGGTATTGGCTGTGCTGTCGAGAGAGCTCGTCGTATGGTGATTGGTAGCTTGAAGGGCCTGGTTGAGGATAATAGCTACTGCCATTGGAAGAGGTGAATTGAGTTCCAGAAGAGTTGTCTCTCATAGTGTTGTCGTAGCCCGATGCCGGACGTTCAAGGAAAGGATCCAAAGGCTGGGAGGCAGTGCCGCTGCTCTGGGGCCCCGAGAGGATCAAAGGCGGCCACGGTAGTTTTCGAGGAGCTTGTATTCCCCTTTGGATAGGCTCGGAAGATTTCCAGTAGTCTTCCGTACCGCAAAAATTGTGATTCGTGCATCTGGCGCCGTACTCGAGGTAAGCCCGGTCAAGAATCTCCATGGATTCGTTCTTCTCATGTCTTAGGATATGATCACGGCTCGATTTCGCGTCGGTGAGCTCCTTGGGGCAGAATAGACATGTGGTGTGGTACCGGTCAGGTATTGGTATCAAAAGACGAGAGTCCAGATATTCTTCACGAAAACTTAATGACCCTAGGATGCTCCGATCGACTTTGTGGTCTTTTCGCAAATGATCCGGTAAATTGGACCGGTAGTGTTCGGAGTCGAAGACCCTGGAGCAAGGTGTCCCATGGGGGTCGATGAAGGGACATAGAGCTGCTTTCTTCGGGTAATGCGTGAGGTAGTGCTTGTGCTGTTGGCTGGACGTGGTAATTGGATCCTTGCGCTTACAGTTCTCGAAGTAGCACTTCTTAACGGTCGCTATCTCAGGTTGTTGGGTGGCAGGCGACGGCGAAGAGGGGGTTACGGACGGTGCCCGCATGTTCTGGTTGGGATGCAAACTTTTTCTTTTCGTTCCTCGAGGCGGTTTGGCACCAGAAGTCGCTTTCGCAGGTTTCTTTGATCCTTCGCTTGCCCCCGATTCAATCATGCTCGTTCCCAGGCCAGAGTCGCTACATCCCTCATCTCCAACGATGCTTTCCTCAGTCTCATCATGATGCGTCACGACGGCATGTTGTAACCGCCAGCCCAATCCAGCATACAAGCGATCGCTGTGGGTTACGATCGCCCATGCTTTTGTCTCGGGGTATTTTATCTTCTCATTTTTCAAGATCCCAATTATGCCATCGAAAATATCTTCCTTATCCGGTTCAGCTCCGCCAGCAGGACGGACTGTGCAATTCGGATAGAAGCTCTGGATCTTTCGTAGTATCGCATCTCCCTTTTCCATCGAGTCTTCCGTCTCTTTCTGTATTTCTTGGAGGACGATGTTGCGCAGGTTGCTCAAAAGCGGCTTGCTTCTGGCAATGCATTCTGTTGTGGAGGCGCCTCGAAATAATTGTTTATGGGTTCCTGCTGTTGAGCTGGGTATAACCTCGCCGGCGGATCTGGCAGATAGCGGGGAGAAAGTTTGTTGCGGACTTTCATCCTGTCCACCATCGCCGTCCAATATATCATCACCATCTTCGATCGATATGCGTGGAGGATATAAGACCGGGTTGGTTGGAGACTCGGCTTCGCGATGTTGGTCTGATGGAGAGCTTGAAGTTGGACGGGCAATATTTTGGATTGGCGGGGTCGTTGGCTGTCATGGAACAAAACATCAGCATCTGATTCCAATCGTGTACAAGGATGATTGATGATCGAGAATGAGAGCTGCTTACCATGGGAATTGTTTCGCGGTCCCGCAGACGGATACCCGCCTCCATTTCTACAGACATCCCAGTATCCACCCCCGCAGTCTGTTGACCGGCCCCCGGTATTTCGATTGCCAACGCTGACTGAGATAAGTTGCCAGTCACTTGCGAGGAATCTGGGAGGGATGGTCGTGGATCTGCTGGAGATGAAACCAACCGCTCTGAGGGTGCAAGTTGGTCTTGTGATGCTGGAGTCAAGCCCACGCGGGCAAAGTCCTCTTCTGTAAATGGCTGAGGAGAATTTGTCGCTAATATCGTCTCGATGTCTTCACACGAGTAATCGTGCTGACTGCTAGGGTCCTTGTTGTCGTTGAAATGACTGAGTAGTTTGGCGATTTGAAAGTAGGTGAGATCACCGGATCTGACTGTGGCTGGTGGTGCATGTGATCCTTGCACGACAGCAGTTGTACCTGCATATGACGGGGTCGAATAGTCGATGTCGAGTGTAGAAGCTTCAGTTGGATGAAGAGAGACCATGGAGATAACAGGAATTGGAGTTATTTGGGGGTAGAAAGATGGATTTGGCGTCTTGGAGACTCGAATGGTAATTTTGGGGTTTTGTGGAGAGATTTGGTGTTTGTAGCAGTGCTTGGCAGGGTCCTCAGCGGCGGAGTAGGCGATGCAAAGTGTAGCTTGAACGATGTGAATAAGATATTTAAACTGAATATAAAGTGTATCAACTATGATGAAATCTTCTAGTATCTCTCATCTCCTTTAGTGCGTCATTCTCTTTCGCTGCGCCCAAGGGCATTTTAGCGAAGGGATACTCAGGGGCAGGGACAAATTAAGCGAAGGGACAAAATGAAGATATACTGTTGCTGCTTAATTCTCCATTGTGTATCAGAAATTATTCGAAACAAAACAAACTTCTTGCCATTGACAATTCAGATTTTGGGATATCTCCATCTACCGACATGCTGTCCAGGGATCTTTGTGCGTTGGTTGATATCCTTTCGGCTTTGGTGTATTGTCCCTCTCACCTACTGCAAATGTCCCTTCTGGAGGGACTCTCTCGTCCCTTGAAGTCCCTCTACTAAGACGATGGCAAACTTTTAAATCTAAAAATGGCGTTCCCGTACGTTCATTGCGATGCTCTGATCTGCAATCTTCCACCACAGAGATTCAAGTCGATCGCCAACGCCCAGTACCAATCCGATACTCCCGCGTGCAAGCCTCAACAATAGAGTATAGTGACAGTAAGAAGGACAGCGGACATTGGGTATGCTACTTGCGGTTGAGTTGCCATCGGACAAGCTGCTAACTCATCCAAAGCCATCGAGTTGATGACAACTGCGATCATTATTGACGTATCTCCGGAGAACCAGACACGAAGCCGAGAGTCTAAGACCATGTGCCAAGTGATCCAGACAGTTCATGGCTGCGTCGGGCGCCATAAGGTATTCCGGGATGTGCTTTGCGAGAAGGCGAAAGCTGTCGGAGCTATTTGTTCCAGACAAGACCGTACAATTGTCAGGACCATTTCGCGCAGAAGCTGCCCCAGGTGCGTGGCACAGATGACGCGAGCCCAGATCCCGTAAGCCAGTCCTAAATAATGATGATGAAGTAATACTAATTCTGTCAGGGGGTAGAGCGGTTGAGACTTCTGTTGCTTGTCGCTCGCTTGATGACTTACCTACCAAGAGAGGAAGAATGTCAACAAGGCGACGCAAGGATGGCTGAGTTTCAAACACAATATCTTTTCTGGTAATATCTATTCTGGCAAGAAGTGGAGCTATAATCTTGTTATCAAATGGAAAGCAGGTGGTTGAGAGTCATACCAGGTTGTAATGCAAATCTATGTTGTAACTTGAACTCCGTAGTTGACTACAAAGTGAAATCATTGCAAGCCTACCAATGTGCACTGTCTAAAAACATCCGTGAGACACAACAAGCTCTGCAGACTAATACATCTCAGCAAAGCAATTAGCTCATCCATGTCAATAATCCAATTTTGAATACAGAACACATCGACAACCGACTGCTTTGCTCATACCCATACAGCATCTGTTCAAGTAAAAGTCTGCGTTAGCTTCAATATCCCAATTCCAAAACAACAAATGCGGAGATATTAAAATAATCACAGATGTTAAGAGGATAGCAAGTATCTTACCCGAAGACTTGAGCGAGTGGATCTTTGGTCGCCGATGTGCATCGAAGTGGCTGCCGTGATATGCACTGCTGCCCAAGGCAGACGCAATAACTCATGAACCGGGCGACTTCTCCCCAACCGATTACTAGAGGTAAAAGAAGTTCCCCTCCGTTCTCAGAATAAATAAATGACACTTGCCGCACAGAAAATTCACTTTTATTTTAGGCAAACTTTTGTTGGGGACACGCGCTATATACTGTTCGAAGATTTGACTAGGCACCAGGCTGGGATGCAGTCTTCCAATGTTTGCCTCGTCTGCCTGGATCTCGATTCCGCCCGTGAAGGCTGGCAGCTCGCAATTAAAGATAATATGATGGACGAATACTCTCTATCGTTTAATTATTTACAACTGTATGTATGGCTTCGATTTGTGCCGGATAACGATGAACGTCTTTCGTTGAATTGTGGTGTTGCAACCCACATGCACTTGGTGGTTCGCCAATTTCGCCTGCCCAACTAGCACATCAACACTGCAACGAGTATCATTTTGCTGAACATGTAGCGCTGCAGTGAAACCAGCTCCGATGGAGGATGCTTATTCTGTCAAGTATTCCGTGATGGCCTAGAACTGATGAATCACCTTCATACCAAACTGGCGAAACCGCTTCATGGTCGATTTATTGTGCAGCCTGATTGTCCGCCTGAAGTTGAGGTATCTAGCCATGAGAACTTCGAAGCCTACGATATACCTGACATTCGACTGCAATATCACACAATCAAAGGTATGAAGCTTTCCGTAGATCATATTAAGGTGCAAACGTTGAGGTAGCAAACAGGAAATACGAGCTTGGAGCCCAAGTGGGCAGCTTTCGGTGCCGCCAACATAATTTCTTCTGAAATTCTGTTAGAGCAATGCTCTGGAAAATTCTTAGACTGGATACGAAATTGCGATGAAAATCACCTCCAGTGCAACTTCGAGAAAGGCACGAGATCGAGTCTTCCATCTCGCGTATTAGATATCGAGCCCAAAATCGACAAGTCCATCGTTTTGGTCGATACAAGAACCAGCGCCTGCGAAACGAATCAATATATGACACTCAGTCATTGTTGGGGTAAACATCAATTTATCCAGACAAAAAGAGACTCTCTAGAAACAAGGATGAAGCACATTGAATGGGACTCCCTACCAAAAACCTTCCAAGATGCCGTCGGTATCGCACAAGCTTTTGGTGTTCGATATCTCTGGATAGATGCACTCTGCATCATTCAGGACGATGACCTCGACTGGAGGCAAGAATCTGCTCGCATGGCTAGTATCTACTCCAACAGTCACCTCAACATTGCAGCTACCGGCGCTGCTGATGGTCGAGGCGGTTGCTTGTCGCCACGGAGAATTCAATTTGGCTCACACACCTCGAGTCCCGAATCCATTCTCATTGAGCCAAATTATCCAGACCAGCCAAATATTTTTGTACGAACATCACTTCAGCACACTCATAATCGATATAGTACGCACATCAAGCACTACTCTTCATCCCCTGACGCGGATTCCGTCCCCCTCCTCTCCCGAGCCTGGGTCTTCCAAGAGCTCTATCTGGCACCCCGAACTCTCCATTTTCATCCATCGGAAGTCATTTTGGAGTGCAAAGCCAGTCTCCGCTGCGAATGCTCGGGTCTCGATGCGGTAGTTTTTGAACCTTGTAGGGAATGTCCTTCTCAAGAACTTGCTCCCATCACCAAACAAGCGGATCTCAAAGAGCGTTATGATCGATGGTTCAAAGTTGTCGAAGAGTTATCCCGCTTGAGTCTCACACGGCAATCGGATAGACTCATAGCCCTGATTGGCGTTGCTACCGTCTTCCAAGCAGAGCTCGGCGACGATTATGTTGCCGGCTTGTGGAAAGGAGATATCGCCAGGGGTCTATTATGGCACATCACAGGGCCTGCAGGCACCCCATCAAAACGTCTTACAGAGAGACATGAGACCGCCTTCACTCCAACCTGGTCTTGGGCCAACCTCATTCTAGATACAGAGGAACTGGGGATTATTTTCCCTGCTGGACATGATGATTCTTTCGCTATCGACCAACGACTAGAGTTTTTGGAGACCAATCTCTCACCTGACGCTGCTTTGTCGATTGAAAGTGCGAATGGGGTGTTGAGGGTCAAAGGAGCAGTCACAACTGCAATCATGGGCGACAGGGAGGAAGGACATTCCCAAGGACAAGGCGCGTTCTTGATATTCGATGGAGATATTGACGACGACTTCGTGCTAATATCGACGTCTGGTTTCAACCTTGACGTTCTTCAGACTGAGGGCAGCGGGCCTTCGAAGGCCGATAATTATCTTGCCCATTGCTTGATTGTTGGCAACACCATCGAGAGATTCGATGACGAGGATCAAAATCTCGGAGGAAAGTCAGAGTACATCTGTGCTCTCATTCTTCGTTCTGGTGTATCAGGAACGTACGAACGTATTGGTGTCTTGGATGTTAACAAGGAAACGATGATCTCCGAGTCGTCTTCGATCATGGAGTTGAATTTGATCTAACTACTTTTAATTCAAACTGACTCGTATCTACCGTTTTGATGCAACTCCAAGTTAGTAGATTTGAAGTTCTTTTACTTTCACTCGCCATTGCAGGTGTGCCAATCTCGATGGTTAATATTCTCTGTATTAGTGCCCCTCTGTTGTTCTGATCTACTGAGAAATTCCATCCTCAGAAATTCGTCGTTGAGAATAGAAATTCAAAACTAAGATAAGAAGGTAAATTCACATAGGTGGTGCCTCAACTGATGTCTTTTGGTATAATGTAGCAGTAAAGTCTCTTAAGTTGACTGGATTTGGTCGAGGAGCTTCTCTCCAACGACTAGAAGGGGTACGATTCAATCACCTTTTCTGTGCAAAGAATGTTTTAATACGCATGTTTATTTATTGATTTTAAGCGCTAGTAAAAAGCACAGAAGCTGTTTCGATAAGCAAAGTGCAAAGCAATGTTTTATGATGTCTCTCTCAGCCCCGATTCTCCATCTTCTCCCATAAGATGTAGAATTTTGCAAATGCACCCACGCTCGCTGCTTCAGCTATTTTCTTTCCACGCCCACCACCAAACCGCAACCCAGCAAAAGCAAATGCTCAGAAGCCATAAATAACATCCACACAATACATGTACTTTCAACTCAGTCATTCAGATACCCCATCCTCAGTTTTTGAAGTAGGAGCAGCCGCAAGGGCAGAAAGCATCTGCATCACCTCTGAGAACGGCAAGGCAGGTCTGAAGCGGGTATTTAGCTCCTGGTGATTCTCGAAGAACGAGTGCCCTAGTCAGCTTTGGTGTGACGTCGACGCCGTGTTTAGCAAACTGGGTTTTCAGAGTTCGGTAATGCGTAAAGTAGAATGCCTTTGGAATTGCCGGGAATTCGAGTTCTCTGAAGTACTTTGCGACATTGTCCATCTGAAGCTTGTCATCCATGAGGCCTCCGTCATCATTAACCTTTGTCCAGGTGACAGCCTTTGCATGTGCAAGGCGTGGATCGATGTTCCGTGGAGCAAAAGGTCCCAGGTCACAGCACAAGTCTTCACAGACAATGGCGATGGTTTGTATATTAGCAGGGAACGAGAACTTGATATCTTTGAATCCATCATGCCAGTGACCTGGTGATAATTGGCTTCTTGGACCAAAGACCAGGTGTTGTAGCTTGTTCGATGAAGGGAACTCGTTAAATTTAGTGAAGAACGTGCCAATTGCTCGGTGATAGTGAGGGACATCTTGAAAATCGCGGGGATGATCTTCAGGAACAAGAGTAGTTGTGTCTCTGCTGAAATGAGCGTAGGAGAAGTAGAGCGCATCAGTAGTATAGTCGATGAATGCGAAGAAGTGGCGTGGCTCCCGTGGCTCCATCTTGGCCTTAACGTCTAAACCTGCACGGGTATCCTCACTCTCCATTGTATTCATACCGCTGGCATCATCTACTTCATTCTTCCAGTATAAAATGTCATAGAACCTAAGGCATGTATTTCTGGAAAGTTTGCAGGCGTGGAGTAAGGCGGGAGTTTTCGCATCGGTGACGTATCTGCCTGGTCCCGTGTGGCTGACCTCAATTACGCGATCTGGTTCTTTGGCAATTTCGAGTTTGAAGACCATGATTTGTATTTCCAGAGGCAGCTTTGGGAATTTTGGGAAGGTTGTGTATGGTACGAACGGCTTGGTCGAGCTCGAAGGAGGAAACGATCGAATAGCGTCGTCAGCGCGAGGGATATTGAGTGTCAGGGCTTCGAGGGCACGGGTTTGTAGAAGGAGCATTCTGTCTAAAAGCTGGCTGGTATCTCGGGAGCTTTTTGTGGCAATGGAGGAGGATTCCGGGGCTTCTGATTGATCCAACGGTCAGTTTAACAGGCTCTCTGTGGAGATTAGGGGTCTGAGGCCTTACCAGCTACTGAACTACCTGTTGAAGCAATATTGATATCTTCTCTGTCCATCTTTGCGCGCGTGGAGCCAGATTTGTAGTATTGGAAGCTTGTTGTGGGAGTGAGAGGAGTTTCGGGGATGCCTGGTTGATCAAAAAGTCAGTGAAATGGGATTTTGGTAGCAATTGGGGGTTCACAGGGTCTCACCAGCCTCTGGCGCACTTGTTGGCTTGATAATCTCTGATTCCTCGCCATTCTCCGCGCTCCTAGAGCCTGTCATGATGTCTTGGGGGCTTTTCGTGGCGCTGGGAAGAGGTTTTGGAGTTTCTAGATGATCAAACGGTCAGCACAAGAGTCTCAATTGCTCTGCTAAGGGCTCGTGGAGTCGTACCTGGTTCTGCCTTGGTATTTGCGTGTATTCTCTACGTTAGAATGGCCTCTCTAGTTGCATTAAGGCTTGGAATGGCCTAAAAACTCGCAGAGAAGTGTCTTTTCAGGTTTTTGAATGGCGTGTGGGTGTGGTTGCTGATTGAAGAAGAAGGACCGAAGTAGTTGGAGAGGGGGTGGAGGCAGAATGGGGTCACCGCTCGCTGTGAAAGCGACAAGAGCTGGATTCGAGAATCGAGAATTTCAGTTACGAGGAAGCTCCAATAAGGGCTGGCACAGGAAGAGAATGAATCACTTCTATGCAGCGAGCAAGCTCATCGGAGAGCAGATAGAAAGAGAAAAGAAGAGTATAGGAGCTTGCTAAATCATAGAGAAGTGTCCTCTGCTGTCCAGGTGAATGGTATGTCGTCGTAGGCAACGCAGAAGAAGCAGGAGGGAGGGAGGACAAGGCGTTTGGGGGGAGGCAAGGCATTACCTGGGGTTCACAGCTACGGGAAGATCAGAACTGGTCAGGACATCACAAGATTAGCAGGTAGGATCTCCTGTCTCAAAGCAGGTATAGCCACTGCGATAGAGCCAGAGGACGTACTAAGCTGTTTCGAAAGTGTCGTAAGCTGTTCAAGTCCGTTTGTTGAAAGTTTCAGCAGAAAGACTGCAAAAGAAGAAGGCTTGAGGCAATTAGCACTGATTATAGACCCAATGCAGTATTTAGGATTCACAGTTGCAAGGATACTGAGAATATGGCCCTACAAGTGACGTGCAGTGCACTCTCGAAATACGTCAGAAGACTAACAAATTAGGATTTTTGAAGTAATAAACTAACAGGGACTTAGTAGTGATGAGAGAGTGAAGTGACGGAAGTCGGTATTTAAGCCTTACAGTTACAGAGAGATCGAAAATGCAACCATACAAGCAATGTATGACGCGCTCTTGAAATGACGAAGTCAGTTAAGGAATAAACGCTGGGAGGCCGGAAGCAGCTTGAGGGAAGTTCCAGGCAAGCCTGATGTATGTAGAAGTCACTGTGACTGTTGAGGGAGAGCTCCAGGGGAGAAGAAGTCGATTTGAAGTGCGGGAGGCTCAAGGGGGTAGGTATGAGCATGAATAGACATGAGGTTATTATTTCAAGATGAGACTGTAAGAGAGGAGCTTCAATAAATCAATATTTGTAACAAACTGGGAATACCACAAAGAATAAGGAGATGGGGAGTACTAACCACTTCAAATCCATAACAGTCACGGGTAGTGAGTGTTTGAAGGAGTATGAAAGATGTTTTAACAAAAGTAAAACAATAAATGATACAGATATTCTTTTAGATTATCGAGTATATGACAAGCATCCAGAATCCAAAAGAAGTCTCAGGTGAAGCTTAATAAGATGATGAATCCAATGTATGAAGAGGAGGATGTTTGTGTTAACACTAAAGAAAAAAGAAAGAGATGATGAGAAAACTGCGGGGGGTTTTTATCAAGTGTTCTTCCCCCTTAAAAAGACTTGAGATCAGTGGACAAAGACATAACAACTCATTGGTGGTGGGATTTACAGTGGTGAGGTATTTCAAGCGGAGCTGACGCGAAAAAGCACATAACACATTTAAAAAATTTATATAAACGAGGACGCAAGAGCCTAGAGAAGGTATTCCCTACTCAAGTAGATATTTTGAAGTGCATTGGAAGCTTGGAACTGAGGTATAATCACGATAAACGACATTTCTCACAAACCACAAAAGCCATTGAATTCCTAGATATAGTGCATGTGTGCTGCGTGCATGAACTTCGAAGGATTAGGTGCGTAAGTTCATTGAGCAATTCAAACTGCAAACGAATTAAAACTTTGAAAATAAGCGAGATAAAGAGTCCCTTGATGCACTTAAATAAAATCATAGATATAAGATTCTGGAGTAAAGCTTAGAAGGACGAATTTCACTTCGACGAATTTTCTTACACTTAGCAAGAAGTGTGGTTGAAGCTCGACTAAACCCTTTTTATTCAAGAGAGAACATTACACTTGCTATCCTGCGAAAGAGAGAGGTTTTTATATTTGCCGAAATAGCCCCGCTGAGTCTACTTGGAAAGTGTTCCTAAGAACAAGATATTCCTATTGATCGACTGACCGAAAGCGTAATTTAGCCGATGATTATACCCCCATAGAAATAAATAAATAAAATGGATAGTTGTGATATCTGATTTAAGAGTCTGTAAGTGTTTATTACTGGGAAATTGATATGGCGAGAATGACAATGAGTTGTACCAAGAATGATTGTGAGTTATACTTCAGTAGAAATTAACGGAGAGAACAGCAGTCTGCCTGGCAACATAATTACCAGGGACAATAATGCGTATGGCGTTTCTCTGGTCTCAGCGGTTAGAGAGCTGGTAGAGTCAGGTTTATCCAGGGCACTGGCAGTGCCCACAGCGCTGACATTGCTACGATGCCACCACCGTGGCCAAAAACAATTTCGTCGTCACAACCTCTAAAACTCTAATTGGGAAAGCAAAATTCCAATCAAGTATTCTACGAAAGAACTTAAGAAATTCTGATTGAAAATATAATACATCATGTGAATTGGATTTTGTCCTACACAAATTTCATGTGGCCACCACAACACCAAAGTAAACTTGTATTGACCACATCACTTAACAGAATTAAGCGAACAATAGAGTTTCCGGACATTAAAGTATAACCGTGATAAGATCCAACATTGTATTGCCACTTGGCTTTAGTATCAACTGCTGATAAAATTGAGGGGTTGTACAGCCGAAGAGTAAAGTGCTCGATTTTCCCTCATCAGCCTTAGTTTGGCTTTGGTGAGAGAATGATTTAGAGAAAAAAAGCCGCGGGATTTCTCTTCCTTGAGGAAATTTCCCACCACAAATTTTTAGAGATATAGTGATCTGTAGCTGATAAATACCAAGAAACCCAGGACTGCATTTCCAGATCCAGTCTACCAGGCTTCCCTCTTGCTGGAAAAGACAATGTGTCTTGGCAGGGCAGTGACATAATTACGGAAAACCAGCAAGTGAAAGCCAGGATAAATCTACAACTCCAGCTTCAAATAAGCCTGTGCTTGACATAATATTAAGTACTCACCAATGATGGCATTGTCATGTAACTCCACGGCTATGCTGTTCTAGATTTTCATTAAGCTGCTGGAAAGCGGTGTAACAATTGTACGGCATACAACAATTCAGGCACAAGAACTTAGTACCTCCTTTAACTCTTTAGGTTCTAATTAGACTTCTTGGCATTTAATTCGACATGCAGCAGTTCAGGAACAAGAACTTAGTACCTCACTTAACTCCTTAGGTCGTAATTAAACTCCTTGGCATTTTCTTCGACATGCAATAGTTTAGGCACATTTCGTAAGAAATACTACGGAAGCCACCTATGGATGAGACTAGCTTAATTAATTTATCAAGGATGACGTGTATGACAGCCCAGACTCCAGCAGCGGTATTCAAGCTCGTACTCCTAGCCATTGAGGTTTTTTTTTAATGCATTTTAATTTGACATCGTAAAACTCTAGATATGCAACAATCCAGACATTGTACAACTTTTTGGTTCCTACCTCACTTAGGTTATACCTCAGTCAAACTGGCTTGGCAACTTAGCAGGCACTCAAGAACAAGAACGGGGACATGCGTCTAGTTCCCACCTGGTCCAATTTAAATTTTATCTAGCGTACTTGGCATCTACATAGATATGCAACATATCAGGAACCATTTAAAACTAAATTATTTTATTAGATTGCGCTGCTGTACTAATAGAAACCACGGTACCGGGTAACCGGTAGACCTTGTGGGTATAACCGTATGAGGCAAATCAGGTAAGCAAAATAAAAAAGGCTGCTAAAAAAAAAGATTAAGTGAAGAAACGCATGACACCGTTTACAACTCTCCCCGAAGCTCGAGAGATTTGTGGACATGTATACTTTCACCAATCTATTCCGCATTCAGCTTCTCCCTCGCTGGCCTCGCATCCAGAGGGGAATGTTTCCTCCTTAGCCATGCAGCCTCGCTTAAGATATGTTTCCACTTGTGCATCTCGGTTTCTTGGCACATGATGTTACGGTCGCAGTCCATGAATTGCTTGAACAGGAGGAACTATTGCGTAATCTGGGGATAAGAGAAACTGGGTAGGTCCAGATTCCAGAGTAGTTGATATGAGGATGAGCCAGAGCATCACTCTGATCCCCTGTCAGCAGTTTCACAACGGCATAAGCTACCTACGGCAATGAGAATGCGTGGGTATGCAAGGCCGTAAATTACTTTATATTCTACCTCTATTTTACCTATCTATACCATGGTCTATCCAAATACCCCAATGAATGTGTTGTATTCTATGAAATTCCGCACATCCTCTTCCGCCTATCAATCCCCTTAATTTAACAAGAAACCCACCCACTCCCGGCCCAATAAATAGACATTATATTAAAAATTATATAGAGAGAGAAGATACAGAAACGAAAGGAAGGTAAAGACAAGCTTTTGAAGAAACGGGCGTTCCACAGCGACAGGGTCCAGAGCTGTTACTGCACAGCCAGTGTACTGAGTTACTCCCCTCCACCATATTGAAAGAAACAATGTTCGAGATTAATGGTAGCTGAGGTTCCCAAGACTGCCTGCTATTAATGCCATTCGAGAGAATGCTTTGAGATGACAGGTAGGTGTTGAGGAAGTATCTCCGATGACTTCGAACAGGCATAGCTTGAAGACCGACGGCATGGATGACTCTGTTTATCTCCGGATTTGGCCTTTGATAGTTTTCACAGAACTCGTCTTGATGGTATCATCACTGTCAGATTCATCCCCGTCCCTTGCTGGAGTCAAGGTCGAGGACGATGTCGGCGTGACTTTCCGAGGTTGATTCTTCGATCGACGCGGTTTCGCAGGCTCAGCTGGCGGCGATGGCGGCGCAGGGGTATTCCTGAATTCCTCATACGTCCTCCGCAAATTTTCCTCGTAGGCCATACGCAGCCGCTTATTCTCCTCGCCGGACAAGTCTTTGTTCTCTTTGAAAGGTATGCGGGGCAAGTCCTTCCAACAGATCAAGCCTTCGCTTCTATGGTGTTCCTTGAAAAGGTCGTTGGCACCCTTTGAAGACTGGCCAGGCTTGACGAACTCGGCGTGTGGACAGCCTGGGTACGATTTGGGACACTCTTTAACAGTACATCTGAACCCCTCCCAGCTTGGCTCGTTGCATTCTATGGAGGAGTAGTAGTGTACTTCCCAGCCTGCTGTGCATGGTCGAGTTCTGATGAGTTGACGGGGCTTCGAGATGTCGATGTCTGGCTTCTTCTCCTCGGCTGGTGGTTCAGGTTTGGACTTTGGTGTGCGCCAGAACCAAGATTTTTGAATCTTGTTCGGATCAATGCCGCATTTTTTTGTGCAAGCTTTTGAGTAGCAATCGCGGAAGCAGGTCTTCTTGTTCTTCCGTTTGGGATCGCGGTCGACGTAACGGTTTGGTCCCGGCAAATTCTTCTTAGCTAGAATGTCCATTCCATCAGAATCCAAGCCCGGATCATCTTGGTCGAAGCAAACAGCTTCTGGATTTTCAGAAGCCGTGTCCCAGGCGGGCAGCTCCCGTACACAATCATCCTCGAGCGAAGACCGTCTCATCCTTGGGTTCGTAAAAATTCTGTTATGACGGCACCGAGCACAAGGGATATCTTCGTCCATCCCTTTCCGAATGATTCTCTCGAGTTGCGTCGTCATTTCCAGGAAGCCGTCACATTTCGCCTCTTCACGTCTCTTCTCGGACAATTCCTGCAAAGCACCCGCCATCTTACCTCTAGCCATCTTGGGTCCAGACCTCGTAGTAGCCGACCAGCTTTTGGGTTCATATCCCTGGCAAATCCGGATCAGTGGCATATGTGCACTAGTATGATAATGCGAAGCGTAGGCAAGCGTCCTGGCATCCCACAACCTCTCCGTGCGAGGAATATCAATCACCGACTTCCGATTCTTGGTCCGAGAGACCCATATACGTCTCCCGCGCTGAAGGTGATTTATGAGGATATCGAAATCTGCACCCTCCTTCTTGACAGTGATCTTTCCGCGTTTGGGCCACGAACTCAATGCGTAGTTGTCCTGCAAGATGCCGTGATCCTTATCAATGACAATGGCAGCGCGTTGAAGAACTCTCATGGCGGACTTTCCATGAATCGTCAAACAGTCATCGTTCCAGTCCACGTAGTCCTGGCGTAATTTTATCCTTGCGATCCAGAGACCGATCTTGACCTTGGGACGCTTCTCGCCCCAGTTCGGGAGGAGGTAACGCTTCCCGAGATTCTTAAAACGTTGCTTCCGGTCTTGGTCTCGGTCTCTGTTTCGGGTTGGGTTTTTAATTCGACGAAAGGCCTTTTTCATCCATTTCTTGAAGGGTCGTGAGCTTTGGCGAGTCTTTAGATCCTTGACTGGCGGTCTTGGGTTCAGAACTCCAGCTGGCTTGTTCGCAGGCATCATCTCCCTGATTTTCTTCGTGGCCTTCTTGCTGAAATGTAGACTTCCATCAGATCTCCAAGAAACCTCGGACAACGGGACACACATTTTTGGTAGTCTCACCCGCGTGGAATGCATCTCGCGTTCCTCTTTGCGCTTGATACGAGGGCCATTGCCGGTAGGAGGCCATTCGCGCATCCCAAATAAAGCAGCCAGTCGAGAACTTCCACTCGTCCGTATTTTCATATCTATGCCGGAGTCACTTCGTCTCGGCCCCTCGGCCCCCTTGATCTCGCAGGTGCAAAGTCCAGCAGCACCTGGAGATGGAGGACCACCTCGTTTGTTCTTCTCGTCCCATTGTATTCGGCACGAGCATGCACGATCGACGTTTGGTTTTTGTTGTGATGTAGGTGTAGGTGGTGGGCTTCCCATGACGGTAGGAGATGGCACAGGATTTCCAAGAGTAGGAGTTCGAAGATGGCCGTTTCTACGGACGAAACCAGATCTTGAAAGGGATCCTCCGGCAGTGGGTCCAACACGCTGCACGGAGATTTGACGTCGAGGCGGTGACTGAGATCGTTCTGAAGCCATTGCGTGATTGTGATTTTATTCTTGGGGGCTTTGAGTGTAGTTACTAGCTGGGTAAGTACTTGTATTAGCGCTGCTGGTGAGTAAAGTTTGGGGTTCAGTAGCAATATTTCCCTCTGACGCGGTTGGGCTGGGAATGAGTGGACAGGAGAGGAGAATAAGTACTGATTCTCACATAAATATCCGATGAATCTAGGGGTTCAAGCGGATAGGCACTGTGCACTTCGAAAATTTGAGGCAAGGAGATATTTGTTGTATGTAGGCGCCAGTGGTGTTCCAGCAAGGAAGTTATAATATATTAGGGAGGCGAAGGTGGGTAGGTACTTTGTTGTTGATGTTGATTCCGAATGATGATCTAAAGATGTCAGAAAAGCACCTCGACACATGGGAAGACCTACGATGAACCCTTTCAGAGAGATGTTCTCCGAGTCCAGAGCGCTGTAGCTTAACACAACTAAATCAGAATCCCTAACAAAACAAAATCAGCAAACATTCGCACATTCAAAAGTTGCGGCAGCAGGGTGCTCAACTGGACCCGGAAAGAACAAAATCCAAGTGGTAGTGCTCACAGCATCCGAAAGCATCACGTATCCAAAGTCCATTGTGGGCTGAGAACATATTAGAGCGGTTGGGGGTATGAAGTTGTCTCAATGCCAGTAAAGAATAGTTGACTAGACGACGAAAGGAAACAAATCCAGGAAAAGAGGGAAAGGGCACCACTCGGTAAAATACGTGTATTCTCTTCCATCCGCCTGGGTATCACTATTTCTCCTTCATTAGACATTTCGTCATGAAGGCCCATCCAACCGAAAGAAACTCAAGCCGGCCCACTCCTAAACAAACCCCAAGCCCCAAAACCTAAAACCCACGCCTAGCGTCCCAATCTATGGGGACCGAACGAACAAACGAAAGAGATCTAGGCCAATCCGTTATCTTATCCATCAATCATCGCTCCTTCAAGTCGACCACGCTCCAACGTCCGTCTGAGATGTTCATCCTCTAACTTCCTAGCATTCAGTCGACTCTCCTCCAATCTCTCGACTCCCTTATTTATATTCTCAATATGCACCAAGAGGGGGATATCAAGTCGATCACGCAGCAGCTCAGGCGAGCCAACTCGTTCTCGCAGGTCTTCTAAACCGGCGCCCATAGCCTGTAATCGAATAATGGTGCCAGAAACATGAGCGTAGGCCGTCTTTCGGTAAATGCCAACTTGTTGCAGCAAGCCTAGCTTTCTGTCCATCTTGTTAAGCTTGCCCCGGTTTCCCCCAACCATGGTCCACAATTCGGCCAGAATCTCTTCTTTTAGAGCCTTGGTGTGCATGTCGTCCCGAGTTGCGATTCCGTGAATCACGTCAAGTCGGTCTTCGAGGTTTGTGAGTACTAGGAGAATTGCCTGAGCTTCGATGATCAACTTATTGATCTCCTCTTCCACAATCCGCGTATGTTGAATATACTGGTCCAGCAAAACACTCTCGGTGAACTTGACTGGCTGGAACGCAGCGAGTAGCCGGTCATTGATAAATGCGTTGATCGAGCCTCTAGAACCATCTCTCTCCTGGATACCATCGAGAACCCTGGTCGTCCATCTCGTGGTAGCAATGACGCTGTCCACTGCTCGGCCCACATGGCTATTGAATTTCTGCAAGTCGTATGAAGCTATTCGAGCGGTCTCAATGAAACCGTCGAATTCAAGAACAAGTTCATTTCTAGTGAAGTCAGTACTTCAGCCGAGAATGTAATGCCGATGCTGGCCAGGCCACTTACTTGGAATGCAACTGGCTATATCTAACGAGCTGACGTAGATCCCGAATCGAAGCCTCGCCGCGCTTCATGTCTAGCGGCAAAGAAACCCCACCGGCGCTTTCTTCCAGTACTTCCTCAAACTTCGACTGCACAGTCATCAAATCATCAAATTCAACTGGTGGGGGTGAGCCATGGCTAGTATCGACTCGATGGACAGGGCAAAATGGTAGATCCAGTAATGAGGCTCCGGGTATCCGGCATAGCGGTGACATCGAGGCGTAGATGGAGTTTGTGACCAGGTTGCGGACGATGACGGCAATTCCAAAGAGAAGCCATACTGCTAGGAAATACGATAGTGGTTTCTTCAAGACTTTGAGAGCTCCAGTGAGGACATCCAGAAGCCAGGACATGATGGCAGTGAAATGCTCAACAGCGACGTCCACAGTATCTCTGAAACTACTCGAGTTGTCGCCTTGATATGTGGGGGGACCTTCGTGTGGCGGATTCTTTATCCTCGCACGCTTTACAGGACTGTCGCTATTCATCCTCGTATTCCGTCTCCGTGCTTCCAAGACTCGTTCGGCTGACTGGTTTGCCCTTGCTCGTGCACTCCTACTCGTTGTGTCTGCCCAAGATCCATCCATGGAATTGAGGTCCAATGACGGCATCACCAACTCTGGTTCGGGCGACCTGTTTGCTGCTCTTGTTGACTTCCGAGGCGGCGTTACTCTGCGCGGTAGGGGTTTGTATTCATCGTCTGCTGGTGAATACTCGGCACTGTCATCGTCGCCTTCTACGACCCAGGAATCCCCTAGATGTACCTTCGACTTGCCAGGCGGCATGATGAATGAATGTCTGTATCTGTTAGTCGATTGAGCAAAGATGTAATGCGCGTAAAATTACTGGCGACGCCAAATAATGAATATTACTTGTGCGAAAAGTAAATCAAGCGATATTCGCCTCAGATAATAGTAAACTTCGAAGAACAGAGACGAGATGTGGGAGGCATATACATTTATATACTATTTCCACGAGGCTGGGATTCTGCCAGGTCGAGTCCATGACGTTGCTAGCTGACCCTTGTCGCCGCGTTGTCTCGGGACTTCGAGGCTTGCAGGGATCAACACGCGCTTGGTGACGAGCTGGGATTAGGAATCTTCAAATAATTCAGAGGCAGCTCCAACCATTCGATGTAATCGACATGATGCGCTCCTCGAGGGCTCTGCGCCTATTACAGATCAGGTCACGACCATCACATATTGTATACCGAGTTCCGCGGATACAGTCAATTCGAACAATTCGAAATGGCTATTGTACGGCCTGCGAACCTCCAGCAGTTGCTGCTGCAGAGACGGCCAAGTCAACAGCCAGTCCTTCGACTCCCCTCGCAGACCATCGACAGCTAGGAATCGAGCAAGAGCTCTTCACTACATCAGTTTACAGCCCCGGATCTCCGCTGTTCCTCCCAAATGGCACCAAGCTGTTCAACAGGTTGACGAATTTCCTTCGAGCTCAGTACGACAATTTTGGGTTTCAGGAAGTCATCACGCCGACGATATACAAGAAGTCGCTATGGGAAAAGTCGGGGCATTGGGAGAATTATGCGGATGATATGTATTCGGTGATTGGTCGAGGTGCGAAGGGGGAGAAGGAAGGTCGACAGGCTGGGGAGGATGAGGAGTATGGCTTGAAGCCCATGAACTGCCCGGGACACTGCCTTATCTTTGCATCGAAGCAGCGGAGCTACAGAGAATTGCCCATACGGTATGCCGATTTCAGCCCCTTACATCGAAATGAAGTACATGGCGCACTGAGCGGGTTGACGAGGGTACGGAGATTCCACCAGGACGATGGACATATTTTCTGTCGGCCTTCCCAGATCCGGCAGGAAATCACGAGCACGTTAGAGTTCATAAAGATGACGTATAATGTTTTTGGGCTTGGACCATACCGTTTGGCGCTTTCTACGAGGCCGGCAGATCATTTTATTGGGACGATGGAGGAGTGGGATAATGCCGAAGCGGCTTTGAAGGAGTCGTTGGATGCTAGTGGGCAAGCCTGGACAATCAATGAAGGGGATGGTGCTTTTTATGGGCCGAAGATTGATGTCATCTTGAAGGATTCGGATGGGAAGGAACACCAAACTGCAACGATTCAACTCGATTTCCAGCTACCAAAACGGTTTGAGTTGGAATACCAAGCTCCAGCGCCAGAGCTCGAACAGAAGGGAGAGTCAACGACGGATCCAGCTTTGTTGGACATACAGGGACCAGTCACCCCGGTTCTGATCCACCGAGCAGTCCTGGGCTCGGTGGAAAGAATCATGGCGCTTCTTATTGAGCATCACAACGGCCATTGGCCATTCTGGTTGAATCCTCGACAGGTGACGATCATCACAGTCAACGATTCGGAACCCGTTGTAGAATTTGCCCAAAAGTGCAAGCGAACTTTGCAAGGCCTACAGGTAGGACAGTCAGATCTTGGGATGGCAGGCCCCATGATGCAGAAATCCCAAGACCGAATCTCGGTCGACATAGATGACAGCGCACGCTCACTGCGGAAGAAGATCCGAGAAGCAAAGTCGAAACGATATTCCGTCATCGCTGTGGTTGGATCACAGGACGTCGAAAAGGGCCGTCTTGTCGTGGATTTCACTGGTATCCCGAAGGCTGAAGTGACGATGATTCACGACCCAATTCTGACGCGTGTTGGGCAATTGCATGAAAGTGTCCCCGAGAGGGACATAGGCACTTCCTTAGTCAGAGGCGTTGCCTCAACAGATCATCATATCAAGACTTTATCGGTCAAACGTCCGCTAGGATCTCCGAGTTTGACGCCGGATCAGTTGAAGGGGCTCCGAATTCCAATCGAGGACTTGCAGGAGTTACTGTTCAAGATGAAGGCAAAGTATAGATAGTAGAGACTTGTGATATTTGTAAGATAGCGAATCTAATGTACATTATGACCACACAGCAAGAGGTTTGCATCCTGCTAACCTAGCTCTACTTTCCCATCCCCATTCTTGGCATGAGAACGGCATAAAATAACTGCAATATTCATTGCCCTTCCTGCTCCTCCTACCAACACCATGTACCGGATATCATATTCCCACAGCAACTCCAGACACCGGTAACGTTCATGCCCCCATGCCCCCATAGTCCCAAGCCCATCCTTTCCTTTCCCATAGAATATACAATCCCAGCCATGTTTGCTCCTATTCTCCCATCTCTTTGTTTCCCTCCCCCTTCCTTCCGGGAATAAACCAATCACCTCCTCATCCCATCCTCAACCTGCCCACCCAGCCCCTCAACCCTCTCAACCAACCTCTTCCTCTCCGCAAGCTGCGCACGCATATAATCCACCGTCTTCTTCAACACCACGCTCTCGCTCCTCCCCTGCCCTTCCAATCCCGGCACCAGCTCTGTGAGGCGATCGAAGCCCTCGCGGATAGCTTGTCTGCGTTTCTGTTCTGCATAACACATGAATCAGCTTTGTCTAATTACCAGATGAGAAGGAAGTGGGTAATCGAGACGTGGAAAGTAGCAGGGGGAGAGGAAGAAAAGGGTGGGAGTAAATACCAGAAGCAATATGATTCGCTTTCTTCTCATGCTCTGATAACCTGGGTTTCTCATCCAGCCCATTCGCTGACCCTGGGTTCGCAGAGCCCTCTCGAGGAGGAGATGTCGACATATCTTCCCTTTTCTTCTCTTGCCTCTCCTCTACAAAGTCTTTTTTTGCCTTTCCTTCCCTGCCTCTCTTTTATTCCTCCTCAGGTAGGTAGGTAGCTAGGTAGGTATCGCTGCTGCTTCTGCTATTGCTCACAAGACCTCCACCTCAATGTTTCGTAAATCATGCACTCGCTCAAATTCCAAATAGTGGGAAATCACATTGCACGCGCTGAATTATCGATGCTGATAGGATTTGCGAGAAGTTGATAGGAGAGAGGAGAGGAAATTAGGGAAGGGATGCGGATGTGGATGTGGACGTGGATGTGGATGTGGAGAGAACCGGGTTGAGGCTGAGCATGCTGATCACTCCGCACTATCACATGCTCATGAAGCTTTGAAGCTTGCAGGCCTCTAAGCGTGTTTGGGGATAGCGTGGGACAGGGCCCGTTTAAACTTCAGCCTCGCAGATCGAAACGTTGTTGGGAAACAAACCTCGGGCATGGCATGGATTTGAGATAATCTTGATGGGAATGGACTTTTATTCGTAAATCCCTTCAAGAAAGAAAGGTTTCATTGCTGGCATGAGAGAATAATTTCCTCCTTTTTCTTCTCGATGATGTAGCGAGAGGCTAATCCAATAAATACACAACCTTTAGGGTCCTCAGCGCCGTACCTAAAACTCCAATTTCAATGTCAAGAAATAGAAACGAAACCAGATTTCATTGAGTTTTATTTCATTGTTTTGGTTAAAAGAAATCCCAATTCGTCCCGACTCCATCCATCCATCCAACGCTTTACCTTGGCACTCCATCCATCTCTAACTTACTCCTCCTAAACGCCCCTGAATTAAGCGAGCATCAAGGTCTCACCAAAACAAAAGACCCAGAATCAAGAACAAAGAACAACGAGTCGAAAATGCCACTACGAAGTCGCTCGACGTGGTTCATAAACTCATACGATGGTTCGGAGTTAGATGAAGCCGTGGCTTGGAGAATCCGTGCTGTGAGAATCGTCTACCCTTCGTAATCTTATTCTCCTTTGTACTCGTGAGGTACATGGACTCGCAACTTCCATTCATTATTCCTGAAACTTCTTCCTCTCTTCACACACATATATATAGGTACTTCCTCTTATTCCTGTCACAGATTTTAAACCACCATCTCAAACTCCCCTTCCCTCCTCTCTCCTCTTCAACCCCACTCCCAAACCACCTCCAGCATCCCACAACAAACAGAAACACACCCCTCCACAAGCTTACCTCAGCCTTACCATACAATGCACATCCCCCTCATTATCCTCACCTACCTCACCCACCTCACCACCTCTCTCACGCTCACATTATCATCTCGCTCCAGCCCTCGCCTGCCTACTATACGATCTACAACGCACCACTTCCTCCCAAACGAATTATCTTCCAAAAATATACCTTACGCCCGACAGACAGCCGATCTCGGTTGTCCTCTCCCTACTGTCTGTCGATTCAGTCCTCTCGCAGATCGACGCGAGGCCCTGGCGTGCGCCACTGGTGATGATACCGCTTGTGGATTCTGTAGCGATGGCTCGGGTGTCAAGTGTGATGAAGTTGGAGTGCGAGGAAGCTGAATTCAATTGAATTGAATTTGAGGATGTATTGTGTGGATCTCGCTTGAGAAAGAAGGCGAAAGATAGGTGAATAGGCATTTACTTTCTGCGAGTTGAAACCCTAGTCTTGAATGAAGACCAATTTCGTTGAGATGGGGACGCCAGAATGTCACAGTTCCAAGAAGTCAGATGTACAAACCCTTTCATCCCAGCGAGCGTCATTTTCAGAAGGATGTTTTGTGGAAGGGAGGTAGAGCATTCATTCTGTGTCTTTACCAACCATCTGTTTGTAGACATCCCTAGGGTTAAAGTGCGTCATCTATTATTTGTAGCTTTGTAATTGTGGATGGTGGGCGGCTGATTTTTGGGGCAATGGAGGAAATTTGTTTTGGCGCCAAAGTGAGATGGAAAAGGAGGTGCTATAACCACTAGGAAGTCGACAAAGTACGCGGCTCTTATCTTTGAAGACCGGAGAGCGACTGGACTTAGACCATATTTCCTATCTCAAGGACAGTAAAATAGATGGGGTAGGCGAATCATGCCAAACGAGAGTCGATTTCGTGGGAATGACAGTGACAGGTGGTGTCCGAGTAAGACAAAAGTTGGATGGACATGTAAATACAACAATGGGTTGGAGTCAACCAGTCGGCGATGCACAATTCGGTATTCAGTGACAGGGCGGTGCACTAGAGTAGATGGCAGGGAAGTCAACAGGGAATTAGGTTCTGATTCTGATTCATTCGGTACTTTTCCTTCCTCCCGTTCTTTTCTACAGTTTCCCTCATTCGCTGAAATGCTACAGAACTCCAAACTACCATCCCACTATGCAAAGCACTCAGGTCTCCCCTCTTATTCCCACTCACATCCTCAAACCACCCCCTTTCTAAGCGGCTTCGCGGCAAACAAGTCCGCAACCTGGTAGAACATCTCCTCGAGCGGCGGCAGCGCAAATGCTGGTCCGATGTTGAAAATCTCGGCTAATTTCTGCTGCGGCACTACAGGCGTATCGTTCTCGTCATCCTCATCGCCATCCTGAGTTGCAGCAGGCGTTGGGTATTCCTCAGCGTCTTCAAGATCGTCATCGTCTTGGTCGAGAGGCATGGGGGCGGTTGTGTCATCCGCGGCGTCGAGTTGTAGTGCCGAGGTAGATTGCGCAAGCATGGTGATGCTCTGTGCCCCTTTCTTGATGACTGAGTAGATTTCTGCTGCTGTGTCGAGGACGAGGAAACCTTCTGAGCTGAGGGCGGGGATGAGAGCGGTGATGAGCGTTGGAAAGGCTTCTTTAAGTTGTGGAAGTCGTGCGTCTTGGTGGAAGACAGCGAGTTCAGAGCTGGCCGTGCGGAGGGATGCCGGGTCGCGGATGGTAGGAAGGGCGACGGCGAAAGTGCGGCTTTTGGGGTCGATGGAGAGGTGCATCATCTCTTGCTTTTGGCGGGTGGAGAGGGATCTGGTGGCTGCGCTGGCTTTGATTATGATGCGAGATTCTTCGGAGACAAGGTCGAAGACGATGAGTTTATCGGACAGGGTGATGAGGTCCTGTCCGAGGAAGGCGATACTGATGATCTCGTCGTCGAAGAGACCGGTTTGAGAGAGGCGGATGGCCCCAGATTCTGGGTCCAGGAAGTGTACCAGTCCGTCATTGTTGTTGCATGCAGCAGCCAGGATTGATCCATCCTCGGAAAAGGCAACACATCCAGATGGCGCTGGTGCATCGGCTCCATCCAGAAGCTCTGCTTTGCCGAGTGCAACTGCAAACTCGCAATTCCAATTTCTCAGTGGCTTGTTATCTTTTCCACGAACGACAACACCATCTCGCTTCCTGGTTTTCGTCGTCCAAATGCGAACAACGCCATCCTCCCCGATGGTAGAGAAACGCAACGAGCTTGGGTCAACAGCGAGATCCAAAATTCGCCCTGCATCTCCAGAGTCTCTTGTTAATGTATGAGGAGCATCAATCCGCGATACTAGCTCCCAAGAGGCGTTCTCCTTATTCCATTGCCAGAACTTGAGGAATACCTCTTGTCTCGGCTGACGTTCGATCAGATCCGCCTCTTGACGTTTAGTCAATTGAATATCTCGGTGGGGTCGCGTCCATTCATCAACTGTTACGAGCCAGTCTCCATCGTGAGAAATCTTCATGTGGGTGATTCTCGGGTCGGTGATACGATGTAGACCTGGTGCTGCGTTGATGCTCGTGATGTTTGTTCTCGTCAAAGCCTGGTGAGATAGATTGTGACCAGATCCGAGGTCAATGGTTTGAAGAAATGGATTACTCTGAATCACAGGCTTCTTGGCTCGGACGATCTGGGTTTGTCCAACACCGAGGAGGAGTTGGGAGGTATTGGTGGGACTGACGACAGCAGGTGTTCTCTGCACTAATGGTTGCTTCCAAGTTGCCTCGTCGAGTCTCTCAACTTGGGATTCGATCGACGGTTCGGATTCGACAACACAAGTTTGAATGCCTGCGATGTTGACGGTCGGTTTGAGTTCAGAGGTAGACAGCACCATAGCTGAGTTATCCGCCAATTGGACACCGTATGATGTGCCGGTAGGCGAGACAATAAGATTCTGGATGGTTGCCGCCATATGGGGTAAGAATTGCTGCTTTCCGGTATCGAGTTGCCAAAGTACGAGGACGGTTTCAGTACCACCAGAAATGATATAGTTGCCTGTCGATGTTAGCTTTCGAATTTTATATAGTATCACGCAACGTACCATCCAAGGACCATTTGACGGTATGCACTGCCTGTCGATGCCAGTGTAGCTTCCTCGGCGCAAGTGTAAGACTTACGCCGGACATTTTCCCATCAGATTCTATCCACAGCTTTGGAAACAAGTCATTGTGCACAAAAATGACACCCCGTACATCTCCAATGACCAGGTCAACAACAGGAATTTTCTTCAGAGGATTGGCCTTCTTCATGTCTTCCGCTCCCTGTCTCTGGGTCACGCGAATGTCCAGAGATTTGATTGTATCCGTAGATTCGAAGACGCGGAACTCATACCTCATCTTGCCGATCGTGTCGTACTCGGTTGATCGAAGGCGGCCCACAAGAATCTTGTTGCCAGAAGCTGCAACAACAATTGAACCTTCCTTCGCAGTCTTCAGGAAATTAATTCGTTGATTTGAACTGTATATCGTCCTAGCGACTGTTTGAATGGAGCTGTTGGGTGGAGCCAGTTCGTTCGCTGTGATTCTGAACCGTCCATCCTTTCGCGCCTCGGTCGTGAATACTACATCCCGTCTCCTCTCAGCAGACTCCATAGATGCCACAGTCATGTGGATACATCCCGTGGAAGAAACACCCCAGTATTGTTCAGCTCCAGCACCCGAAGTCCAGTCTATGCTGTATACGGATCCATCAGTGCAGGCAACCCATAATAAATTCGAGTCAGTTGGCGAGAGACAGAAGGCGATTATCTGTGGAGGGATATCGGCCAATTCGTTGAGCTTTAGCTTAATCGATCGCGTGAGCAGTGAGTTTGCTGTCGAGTAAACATGTACAGCTCCAAGATGTGCAACGATAAGAAACCTGAGACTGTCAGCAACATTCCATAGATAAGAAGATAGTCAAAACTCACTTCTCGTCTCTGGAGAAAACTGGATCTGCGTTGACCATGCGACCCCCAATCGAAGCAGAAAGTTTCCAAGGTTCTTGTCCAGTCTTCTTAAAAGTACTAACCAAAGAAGGGACCTCTGAACAACTTTGCAATTCCTTTTTCCAGGCCTTGACCATCTCCTCTGCTGGTGGCTTGTCCCCTCTTCCTTTCCTCTTCTTCTTCCTGCCCGAGCTTCCCCCCACTCCATTATTTTCCTTTGAATCCTTTCCCACGAAATCCTCGTACTCAACCGACTCTGGAGAATGTGGGCGCCCATTCACTCCATTCATCTCTTTGCTTTCTCCATTGGTTGTGTTGTTGACCTTCACCAATTCTGTCGCAGGCGGTGGATCAAATGCTGCTTCCCAGCCTGGATTTTGAATGGGGTTCCGCAGAGGAGTTCCGGATTTCGTTTTCGCAGATTTGGATCGCTTGGGCGTATCTGACACCTCCACTGGAGCTCTTTTGCGCTTCAATAACGAAGCCATGTTGTTGGCAGAGTCCATCTGTGGAAAATTGGTGTTTTGGTTGGTGATAAGAGACCGAACTTTTTTTGTTCCCCCCAGACGAAAAATGTCGTCGAGTCGGGTAATCATCGGCGTAAAGTTTATCTTAGCGTCAAAATATTTTGTGAATGGGAATCGCCTGCGACGCGACAACTTCAAATTCCTGAGCTTCCAATTCCTTTGTTAAGCTACCACAACAACTGTCTTGATCTTGCACGAAACAATAAGGTCTATTCAAGATGATTATTCCTGTGCGATGCTTCTCCTGCGGGAAGGTATGTCTCCTAGACTCTGTCTCGCGCCGCCCCTCTCTAACTTGCCTACAGGTGGTTGGGGATCTTTGGGAGCGATACTTGAAGCTCATTGATGCTCAAGTCCAGGACGGGTCAGTCAAGCTTGCACTTTAGTTTCCTGCGGATTACTGATAATTCCAACAGAGAAGCTATGGATCAGCTGGGATGCAAACGCTATTGCTGCCGCAGAATGATCATGACCCATGTCGACCTGATTGAGAAGCTCCTCAAGTACGTACTACGACACTACAATCTCCTCCGCCGAATCCTTCCAAGCAATGTGGAGATCTATCTACTCTAATATCTGACGGATTTTGACAGATACAACCCCGCGGACCGAGATACCAAGAAGGCGGCGATGAACTAAGGGAGCTTTGGCATTTGATGTGGAGGCACAGGCGTTTAGTTTGGGAAAAGGGAACCTGCTCGGCGGCTACATTACATACATGGCGCATATTGAATGGCGTTTGAGGCGTGCAAGTGCGAGGGATGGTTACTAGAAAGCAGATCGGTTCCCAATATCAGACGAATTCTGCCCAGATCCAGGCTCATTTCCATCTTCCAACAAAGGCACAGATTACCCGCGCCGCAGCAGCCGACCGACCCGACAGACTTTACGCGCCATGTTACATGCTCCATCGCAGAGAATGTCTTTTCTCCGCTCCCTGTGCCTTTTGAATGCATGGACAACGCATGATTTCTACGCCGTGGGCGCCGAGATTCAACCTTGATTGAGTACCCAGTTCACCCCGGCCCTGGAAAGCACCGTGAGAAAAACCAACAGATAGAAAAGCAAGCTAGTTCTTGCATTTGGGAGGGTTGTTATATCCACCAGGGCGCCTATGCGCGTGTCTACAAGGCTAGAAGCGGCGCAGATGTTTGATATTGGCGGGAAGCGATGGAGATGTGGAGGCTCTTTTCAAACATGCATGCATATTGTTTTCTCCCAGACGCGGTTTTCATTTCCACTTGTTCTCGCATTTGTGCTCGTGTCCATGAAAACCCATTAAACCAATGGATTTTCGTCTCTCGTATCTAAAAGTAACGGGATCGGAATATTTCCCTTGCCGAGGAGGGAGGTGGTGGGGGCTGACCATAGCTGATTTGAAGGGCTTCTGCTGCTTTGATCTCACAGTATCTTCTTCACCGTGTCGACTACTCCTAGCAAAAAAAAAGCACACAATGTGGCTGACTGCTAGCGATGCTGACCGCATGAGTACTCGGACGGGTGACCCAATGCCAGGCCACGGCACAAGCTGTCACCAAAAACTAACCAGAACACTGGAAAGAAGGACGATCTTTTTCCGAAGGAAGTCGATCAACAGTTTTGACCCCTCCTCCGAGCCCACCACCATGGCTCGTGGGCCGGGTGTGTCGCGGAAGGGCGGTATCAAGTCGGCTAGTTCTTGTTTTTGAACTCTTTTAGATTGCCAGTGCGGGTGCTTCTTGGTGATGAGCCCGCTGGTTTGTTACCCAGAAATCCAATGTATCGGGCCATCCCGCCGTAGCACATCACATCTTGAGCGCTGGCTTGGTGGTTATCGTGAGGCTATTGGCTGGATGTTCGTCCACCCTTGGTCTATCACATAGATGCTGTTTATCCCAAGCCAGTTGTTTCAAGCTTTGGCCGGGAATAGCGGGAGAGGGAGGGGAGGGAGGG
>JAFJYG010000382.1:0-47264 GCA_017366145.1 Cadophora sp. M221
GGGTTGGGAGGGGTTGTTGGTGGGTTAGGTTGGATTGGTTGGATTGGATTGTTCTTGTTTTGTATCGGGTTGGGTTGGACTTGGAGTGGTAGGAAAGTCGAGAGGGAGGTGGCTTTTTAAGGTGTGCGAAGCGTGGTTCCGCTGTATTGAGGATGAGGTGTCGTTGATGAGGCTGAAGATGTGACCCCCCAAAAAGTTTAGGTGTGGGGGGCTCTGTTTTTGCGGACCGGGGGATCCCTGTTTAATGAATTTGGTTTGTGCTACATGAGGTTGGAGGCTAAAGTGACGTAAGGAAGGTAAACAAGAAAAGAGAGTCCACCTTATCTCTAGAGACCTTTGTATTCTTACTCGGTACGGACACCTTGAACATTTAATACCTCGCATGTATAGAAAATATTTCGACATTCCCTTCCTGATTCTTTAGTGGTCTCTTTCTTTAGGGAGTAGAGCTCTAGCTACTTTGTGCCCTCTGTTGGCAATGTTTCTCAACTTGAACTTTGCTGAACTCTCAACTTAGTTCTCGCGCTGCATTTACCAGAAAAAAACTAAGCCGCTTTATCGATGAGTTTTCATTTCTTTAGCTTGTCATTATCAGCAGTTGCTTGTGATTCAGTTGGCAATTCTGTGCAGATTGAAGCTAAGAGGAGGTGACTTGATTTGTTATTTCTCCAACTCATCTTGCTTATGAAATCACGTTCGCAAAACAAGGAGATTTATACGGTCTCATTTTCTACATGATCTTCGGTGGGAATTCAGGAGACATTGGTATTGAAGTTAGTGAGGGTTGCGTATGTATGTTCGTCGCCCTTTCAATACTTGACACTTTCCTGTGGACTGCGCCTCCGTCCCTACCAACTAGGGAAATGCTTGAAACTAGAGCCAATTGTAAGACTCAAGATAAGCCAAGAGTGGGTATGTTGAAAAACAAGTTTCCCAAATGTCAAGACAGCAATCCCCTTTTTGTGGTTGCAACTCGGTTATTCTCCTTTGGGTGTTCAGATAGTTTAGCTTGTTCAATGAATTGTGCTTTTTCTACCTCTCTCTCAATTCCAGTCTGACCAACCCGAGACCGGTAACCTCAACATCTGGTAAGACTACCGCTGGTGGTCGGGATCGTGCTCTGGCTCTTGCTCGTGCTCTCTTTGTATTCGGCTGAACTTCAAGAACTCTATCACCCTGCCCGGCTGAAGGAGTGTAATTCGCACCTCGTCTTCCCGCATGCCTCGCACGCCGGCTTCCCTGCACAAATTCCGTATCCGGACCCCAGCGAAGCTCCACAGCACCACCACAGTCCCTGATCTTTTCTGCCGCAAGAATTCCCGGCTTCAGGAGAAATTTCTGGTCAGGAACAACTCCTACGAACCCCTTCTTCATCCTCTCGAGCGCTCCACGAGACCCCGTGTGAACAGCAACAATCGTCGGCTTTCTTTCCGCTCTAGAGACCTCTTCAGCGGCGATCTGAAGAGCTTTGGAAATAGCTGCTATCTTAGCTACCCAGTCCTTTACTTCTCGCTGGATTTTATACTCGAGATCCACCCAACGATCGCGGCTGTGCATATATGTGACCCCTATACCGTAGCGGGGATTCACTGCGGCGGTGCCAATTTTGGAGTTGGACCAGAGCACTGTCCTTTGTCCTTTCGGGCTTTCGTGAAGAACCGGATCGTGGCTGTATTCTGCGCGAGCGAAGCGTGTGGCTGTGAGGGGGTCATCCGCGATCTCTATGTTCGCAGGGAACGGTTGGGTTGTATGTTTCAGCGTCGCTTGTTGTTGGCCCTGAGTACCAAGTGATTGGTTGCATGGTGGCAAATTTGAAGATATGGAATTGTTAGAGAAGGAAGTGTCCGTCGAAGCCTGCGGCCAGTGTATTTGCGGCGTCGACGACATCCTGGCGTGAGAATAGGGATGTCCCCAGATTGTAGATATTGTTTCGATATCTAAACAGATTTTTTATAGTGTATTAACACTTAGATGAGTTGTAGAAAGGTAGATGTGGAATATGCCTTCCAGGATATGTTGTTAACGACCGATATAAAAGCCAATCCTTCCCTCTCACCTTCATGTTCAACCCCGAAGTGATGACGACGATGCTGCGGAAGAAGCGTGATGATCTCATAGTTCTATTCCCCAGTCAGTACTCAGCGTAAGCACGAACAAGCAGGGCGGATGGGGCATGTTGATGTCTAACTTCTGTGTCTACATGGTTAGAATAGCTGACAGGGAGAGAGGAGGCTACATGGTTAGAATAGCTGACAGGGAGAGAGGAGGTCTTTGCCTCAATCTTATTGAGGATGCTCGTTTGTTACTTGAGAGCAAGTTTATCTTGAGCGACTCTCTCCTTGAGTTGCATTCTCTCTTGACTTAGAGGGTTAGGATACGACCTACAAGATATCACTTATCTGCGGTTATAACATAACATACCATTAAAAACGTTTATGCGGAATGCATGTATCATGTAAAATTAGTGAGAAAGTCTCGCTTCCAGCTTTGACAAAAGTAAATAAGTGACGTGATGTTACCTACTGAGATCTAGTTAGCTCTCTTGATACTTATATTCATAAACTCGCTCCCCTTCCTAGACACTCTCATGTTTGATGTCGGGATGTCGTTTTATCTACAATGTATGACTATGTAAGAAGTATCTAATTTTCCGTCAAGCCATCAACGAGGACTACAGCCACAAATGTATCCAAGCATCCGCAAACCAGAGTGCTCCTTTCGATATATTTACTATTCTACCAGTCTCATAGCAAGTTCATTACAGTGCTCAAAAAACATACTACAAACATCAACCTCTATATCTGAAAATCACACTGCCAACATCCTGCAAAACAAAAACAAAAAGATTCTGCTTTAAACCCTCTCAATCACGTGAGTCTTGGTGACTGATCACCTCGAACCGTCACCCCATCCGCCCGTTTTGTCAAACCAATAAGTTGTTCTCCTGATCTTTAAAAATGCCACCCCTTGGATCTCGGATACCTGTCTTTTGGTATAAATTACATTAGATTAAAAGCAAAGCAGAGTACGAGTTATGCATCCATCATATCGATAGTAATGATATATATAAACAAGACAATCAGCAATTACTTCCCACCCGTCACCAACAACGGAATATTATTACCCTTCTCTTGCATCCATCCAAGTAAATCATCGAAGAAGAAAACTTCAAGCTTCACGTACGAGACAACAACGAATACCAAGAAATGAGCATGGCATTGCTCACATACAATTATCCAAAAAGGAAAAGGGGTTGAGCACTTCTTAATCTTCACGAGAGCAAATGCAGGATAAAATGATGACTGGTCCAAATCGCTGTCATCTTTTTCTTAATCGACGCTTCGGAGTATAATGCCCTTCTTCCCTTCCCTTCCCGTCCGCTAATCCATCAATCAATCAATTTATCCCCAACTAAAAGCCTAATCTATGTACTTCCACTCCGCAATCCCCTCACCATATATCGATCTATCAATCCATCCAGACTTAGTTGTTATCCTCACCAACCAAGTTTGTCCCCTCTCTCAACCCCTCAACGACCAAATCGTGTCCCTCAGCCCGACGGTAGATATCCCTGACATCGTCCGTGGTGGTTTCGAAGTGGCTGGTAGCGTCATAACTCTTGGAGATGAAGATGTTGTCGTTGACACCGCTCTCGAGAGGTTCGTAAAGTGGGATTGGTGGGCCCTGGAATTATGTCAGCCCAGCACACGTTTTGGAGACATCTTTGAGAGGGGGAGAGGAAGGCTTACCATGAACTTCTCCTCGATCTTGCCGAGACGCTCGAATCCTGGTGCGAGCTCGAGGTGGTGGTTAGCGGTCGTCTCGGCGATGGTGGAGACGATGGCGATGTAGTAGCCCTTGGGGCAGACGTTGTGGGCGCTCGAGACAACTGCGATATAGATATCTATTCACATTAGGACAGCAATTGCTAGTACAGCTATTATAACATACCGTTCTTACGTCCGACTTGCGATTGAGGAATGATCAACTGGCATGAATCGCTGTTGTCGGTTCCAGCAAGTGGATGATTCAAGATACAGATAGCCTTGAGAACATGTCCGGTAACCTGGACCTTGCCGGGGAAGTAAGATGGATCAGCGAGGATCTTCTTCGCCTTAGTCTCGAACTTCATAGGCTCCTCTCCACCGCGGTCTTGCATCGTAGCCTTAATACCAACAGCCTTGTCGCCATCATAGATGACCTCGTCAATGTTGGTGTTGAGCATGTATGTTCCTCCATAGATGGCAGACAGACGTGCGAATCCCTGAGGAAGTTCGCCGAGACCGTAGAGTGGGTAGATGTAGGGGGACTTTCCGTAGCGGGAGACGGAGTTTCCGTAGAGGCGGATACGCTCGATGGCTTCTGGGGCGCTGCCCTTCTCGTTGAGGTAGGCATCGGTTTGGTAGAGAGCCATGGCGTGACCGATGAAGTCTCGAGTTCCTGCCTCGAGGCCAAACTTGTCGTAGACATCCTTCATTGTGCATGTGTTGATGTTGAGACCTTTGTCCGTTAGCAAAACTCCACCAGCATGGAGATCTATTTGTATGGAGACTATTCCCACCTTTGTGACTTGCAGAATCCGACTCCTTGAATGTACCAATCCACTCGATGAAGCTCTTCATCCGTCTCTTCTCGAACAGACCCATCAACGAAGACCGGAGGGCCTCACCCGCATCTGAGGGGACCTTTGCAACAGCAGCTTTGGCTCCAGAGTATTGTTGCACATAGCTTCCTGCCACCTGTCTGAACTCAAGGTATCTGGTAACATCGGTCGAGACGAGAATATTGGTCAACTCTCCACTGGACATGAGGAGCTTAGGGACGAGGTCGATGTTCCAGTCGTTGACGCGGCCGTACTTCTTCCATGGTTCCTCCCCCTTATTATAGTTTCCGTACTTCTTGAAGAGCTGGCAGATGTCAGGGAAAGCTCGCAGATTCGATATAGAAGGGTACTCACAGTCTCGATATTGACCGAGGCGGCTTCGCTGTTTGTTGTCAGCGGAGGTTATAAAGTTGGGGGTTTGAAACTTACCCTCCATAGTGGTCGTTTCTGTCAATATGTAGGACCTTCTTGCCCTTGACACTCAGCACACTATACAGCTTATCAGTCCCAGCTCCAAGGTACCGTAAATCAGATAGATGCATACCCAGAGAGCACACATTCCGTGAGACCTAGGTGTTGTTTGTTAGCTTATTCCCCTTCATATCGTGGCTTTGCTCTCTCTGCCCCTCCAATATGCGGGGTCGAGTCCTACCTGTTCCCAGAACAACAACATCATACTCGGGGGCAATCTCATCCATGGCGATAGCTGATTGAGGGGCGGATACGGGATTGGAATAGAGAAGAAAACAGCTGGAGGGCAAGCTGCAAATGATCGGTGAACACAAGCTTGAGTTCTTCTTGGACTGGGGGACGTGGATTGGATTGGATTGATGGGTCGCCGTCGCCGCTCATTGGTCTCGCCTAAGGACCCATCCGGAAATGGTTACCGCCTATTTCCTTTGTGTCAGAATGTGAACGATGTTATGCTATGCTACCAGGGCAACTTTTATTGAATTGGCACAATAATGTGAAGGTTGGTCATTGAGGTGAACGTGGAGTTCATTCCGGGTCCTACTATTGTACAGGTTTTTCTACAACTATCTGTTTGCAGCGCCTGCCGCAACTGCCATGACATTCCTCGCAACCTTATGCAACCAAAAATCATACAGCTTTTGGGTATCCACTTATTGTACACTTCATCCTCCAAGCCTATGCAATTGGTGAAGTCTTCTGCTCAGGCTTGGCTTCTGTATCCAGGGAAATCTCCGGCTTAACATCCGATCCAACACTCCCCTCTTCAAAAAGCTCAACCTCATCTTCAAACTCCATGGGGTTATACACTGGCCCGTTTCCAGAAAGGTCGATCTCAGGGTCATCCTTTGCAAGGAACTCCGCTTGTTGCCAGGAGTAATACCTCTCCGTCAGAACCTGCTTGATAGCTCTCTGTGTCAATTGCACCTACAACCCATTAGCCCGTATTCAAACCTAGATGTCCCGTTGTAGAAGGAACTCACCATCCTGTCTCTCAGCCGACCTTCTGAATCTCCGTATCCAGCTTCCACCCTCTTCCTCTCTTGTGCCTCTGTTGCGATGCGGTTCCGCTCCTTAGCACAAACCCACCACAGCGAATGTATATCCTCCCAGCTCTTCCCCCTCAACTCCTCGGGAGTCCAAGCCCTCCCATGCGCCGAATCCTCCTCAGGCGTATTCATCGGCTTGTCCTTGGAGTGAAAGAACTGCCAGAGTCCATGGTCAGGGTCAACAGCTACTTTGGAGCGCTTCGTCGCATCGAGGACTGGCTTTGGGAGCTCAGTTTTCGACACGGAGTTGGGTTGTCGGAGACCGGTGCGGCGCATTGTTGAGACGCCTCGTTCGCGGTTCATGTCTCGTGGGTAGAGGGTTGATGTCGTGCTCGAGAAGGAGGAGGTTTGCTGGATAGGGGCCAGCAGCGAGGGGAGGAGGAATGTCGGTGGGTATTGTGTCGCCCGGCTGGGCTTTAGGAGACCCCTCATGCTGGGCCGTATAACTGAAGATGTCGACATTGCGAGGTGGTTGTCAATTGCCGTCGTTGACAACTTGAGGACGAGGGTTTGAGTCTCGAAATATTTCGATGCGTGACGCGAGCCGGGCTCACTACGGTTGGCGGTATTAAGACCAGCTGTGCAGTATCAAACATGGAATGCGTATGCCATGTTTCTCTGGCCCAGTTGAACATTTCATAATAGTTCAAACAGGATATTTGTCTGACCCAACTTGTAGGAGCTTATGGATGATAATTCTTTGAGCTCTTCTAGGTTCTGTTGGGCTATGGTTGTCAGCAGCCAATATCAGGAAACCTGTATCCAACAACGATTCATCAACAAGTCCAGGAACGAACATGAGCAGCAGCAGTTATCGGAAAAACCCAAACCCAGTCAGTATTAATGAGGAAATATCAACAAAAGCCACATGGTCCAAGTAGGAATTCATGTTCCAATTGCCTTTGAATACCTAGCTAGGTACCACGTTCCCAACCAAGATCATGACTCCAGGCAAAACATCTGCTCCACAAGGTTCAATGAGAAGACAATGAAGCGCTTAATTCGTACATTGTCCATTCTACATCTGGGGGGTGAATTTGTTGCAACTGCCGTCCTGTAATCCTTCAAGTCGTCCGGCTCTCCGGAAGAAATATACGGAGTAGTTGATGGCTCAACAGATCTTCCCCCTGAATACGCTAGGCGAGCCTGCTCGACTGTTGTGCAGCTCAATCCACGGACTTTGGAGCTTGAGCTTGACGACTAGCCATAACGGATTCTAGTCGTCATATTTAGAGAAGTAGAAAGTCAATTGAGGCCTTCAAACCAGATGCTGTTTAACCAACACGTTTTCCCACTACACATTTGTAGAAACTCGTCTCTCCAACCATAGCCAAGTCCACAACTATCCCAGTCGCTGACAATAGCAAACCATGTCCTCTTCACAAGCTATAATTTCAAATATCAAAATAGCATATTCACATGCCGACTTTGCAAAATTCTATCACATATGGGGCCGCAACATTCCACTTAAAAGTAAAAAGCCCTATCTTATCATCTTGAAACTCATCTGCATGCATGCAACATGAGTTGTCCATGACATACCCGTTCTCACCCGTCTTCAATCAACGATCATCGATCGCAATTCATCGACATTCTCTAATTTTTCTCCCTCCGTTTCCTTCCACCCAGTCCATTCCATTCCAGGCAATCTTATCACCTCATCGCAAACTCTATCCAATCCACAGCTCTCTCACCGCTCATGCATTTTCACACTACTCCCTCCCTCCTTTAAGCTTATCGCATGTTGCAAGAAAACGGAATATTCTCCTTCACTTACATATTATACAACCCAAGTGGTCAAGTTAGCGAGTTCAGTAATTCCTGACACTGTCGTTGATCAGCAACCCGGAAATCAATGGAGAAGCCGGGCCGGGCCTCAGATGTAGCAAGCAAGCAGATAGAACAACGGGCATCCTTTGGTTGCACGAAAAAGAGAAGGGGGAAAAACCGCCTATCTCCCCTCCTGCATGGCGTATGCAGGCAAGCAATCCCTCATTCATGTCATGGCGCGGTAGATGTTAATGTAAGTATGTATCTTCTTGCTGCATCCTGCAGCACCGCTGGAGGTGCGTCTCGGAGCTTGGAGGTGTGAGTCGTTGGATGCTTGTCGGAGGGGAGTCGGACCGTTGGATCGCACTTTATTGTTCAATAAGCGATAAGGACAAGAACGTGTTTGTGTAACTGGGAGGACGAGATTTATGAGATGGCCTGATTTCGTGTCACTATTCTCAGTCGTCGATACCTGAGTTCCTACTGTAGGCATTCTAATGATGATCTGGTAGTAAAAATTCGAAAAATGTTGACGATAAGATGTATATTTCCATCCAATCCTCACCGCCACGTATGGTCCGATACCAAATTGAAGTGAAGTGAGCAAGTGAAATAATTCGAAGCATGGTTCTGCAAGCAGCCCGTGCATCCCTTCTTCCCATCCTTGCATCTGCACTGGAGAAGCGATTTCGGCTGATATAAACCCTGCTGCGATCAAATGTTTCTGGTTTCGAGCTCGTTGTTCAAACATGCTCAACTGTTTTCCTTTCATGCCCAACCTTCATTTGACTGGACGGCACTTAACTATACGCTATTAACCTCATAACACGCTCAACTCAATCGCAACGAGGACAACTCAGCGATGGAGAGCGGAACCACACCAGACCTTTTCCTTAACACGTCTTGTGGTATCCTTGACTCGTATTTGTCGTCTTCCTCTCACGTAACGAGATCGGCTGGTGTTGCCGGTCAAAAGCACTCTGTAGTACTGTAGTAGTAACTGTAGCAGTTACTACGAAATTACTCCCTCGGTACTACTTCCAAACCACTGGCTGGCCTTGGTGCATTCATTATCCCTCTCCAGTATCTGGCTCGCGGTCTCTTTCTCCCGTCGCACCGCAGACACTGGAATTGCCGCCTCGAATGTGTGTGAGGTGTGCATGCAAATCGGCAGACCATTTCAGCCATATACCCATCCAATGAGCATTCTTTGTTGCTATCTGAGCCCAGGTCCCGGAATGCAAAGCACATTGGCTGCAGATCCAGATTCCTGGCCAGTCGAGTCTCGAAATTCCCCTCCGCTCGCGTCTCTGCATCCGCCGCTTGCATGCAACCAGGACAAGACGTGCATGAATGCACGGTGGGGCAATTCCCGTCCTGTACCAAAAAGATACCAAAACCCTCTCACGAATGGAGGGGCGAAAGATAGACAGGCAGGCAAGTGTCTTGCAAGGAGCTACCTACCGTTGCCAACCTCCCAGCCCGAGCGAGTCAATAGAACTATAGGTCGGTGCAAGTCAAAGGTTTGCTCTGCTTTCCTCTCCTCCGAGTCCATCCTATTATTTCTTGGTTCCGAGGATAACCAAGGGCACACCTAGTGTGGCCCACAGCACCTACCTCCCTCCATCCTATATTTCCACCCCTCCTCCCTCAATTCCTCCCTCTACCTTCTCCTCCCCCCTCTTTTCCTTCAGTCTGCAGAAAAGTTATATATTTCTATAGCTACGCGCGACTCTTCGCTACTTTCTCCCCACCGATCCCCTTCTCTTTTATCCGTCTAGAAAGAGAGGGAAGAGTCGAATTGAGCCCATATCTCTGCTGCGCTCCACTCCACACACCACCACTTCTTGCCACAGAGTCTCAATCCGCGACTTGCGAAGCCGTAAGATCATAGCCAGGAAAACAAGCAATGAACCTAACAAGACAGAGATCGAGTTCGAGTTCGAGGTGCGATCGAGACCCCGAGAAGTTTCCCACCACCCAACTCTTCTTATTAGGTACGTACATGTACAATACGGTACAATTTCTACCAATTGCCCCTTGGCGATGTCGTTCCAGCAACTTGGGAGAATGTGGCACAAGATCACACAAATCTACCGTGCAACGGCAACATGAAGAGACACGAGCTGACATATCTGTTCTTCTAGCTATCGTGCGACTCGCAGAGCCAATTGCTCTTACGTCAATCTTTCCCTATGCCTGGCCTCTCGTCAAGAAGTTCCATGTCGGCGACGAGAACGATGCCTCGTTTTACGCCGGTCTCCTCATCTCCGCCTTCGCGCTGGCCGAATCCATGACGGGCATGTGGTGGGGATCTCTGAGCGACAGAGTAGGGAGGAAACCCGTTTTACTAGCCGGCTGCGCTGGTACGATGTTGTCTATGATAATGGTTGGGTTTTCTTCAAATATATGGATCGCATTGGCAGGTAGAGCCATCGGAGGCTTCTTGAATGGGAATATCGGCGTCATTCAGACGATGGTTGCGGAATTGGTCACCAAGCCAGAGCACGAACCAAGAGCATACTGTGTTATGCCCTTCGTCTGGTCAATTGGGACAATCATCGGTCCTGCGCTGGGTGGAACATTCGCAGATCCTGCTGTTGGGTTTCCCAACACCTTTTCCAAAGATGGATTATTCGGACGGTTCCCATATCTACTACCAAATCTGCTCTGCTCCAGTTTACTGCTTGTTAGTATTCTGGCAGGATATTTTCTCCTCGAAGAAACACACCCGGATATGCAACCACGAGTAAACCTGCCAGATTCAACTTATGTCTCCGACGAAACACCTCTCATTGCCACAGCCGACGCAATCAAGACCCCGGCCGTTGACCTGCGCGCAGAGACATATGGCACGTTTGAAGGCAGCGACGACAGCAAATGGCGACGTGCAACCACGAAATCTCGGACAACCAGTCCCAAGATCTTCACAAAACGAGTCATAGCCCTCATCATCGCCCTAGGGATCTTCACCTACCATTCTATGACGTACGACCACCTCCTCCCAATCTTCCTTGAAGACGATCGAGGCGAACTCTCAATCTCGGCCCTCTCCAACACGCACCTCACGAACCCTTTCTTCATTCCCGGCGGTTTGGGTCTCACGGTCCAAAAAGTCGGCGTCATAATGTCCATCAACGGCATCATCGCCCTCTTCGTCCAAGCAATCATCTTCCCACTCGCAGCCGAAGCCTTAGGGATCCACAAACTATTCATCATGGTCTCAATCCTCCACCCAGTCTCCTACCTCATCATGCCATACCTAATCTACCTCCCGGACTCCTGGCTCATGGCAGGAATCTACACTTGTCTCACGATCCGAAACCTCCTCTCCATCCTCGCATACCCCGTACTCCTAATTCTCATCAAAGAAGCCACGCCCTCTCCCTGCGTACTGGGTAAAATCAACGGACTCGCTGCATCAGCCGGAGCAGCTTGTCGCACCGTCGCGCCGCCTGTGGCGGGATATCTGTATACCCTCGGCTCGAGAATGGATTTCACGGGTCTGGCGTGGTATGGAAGTGCGTTTGTGGCTATCATTGGCGCGTTGCAGTCATTCTCTGTTAAGAGAACGAAGCGCGATACGGATGCCGAGGACTGGAAACCGGAGCAGATCTCTCCTGCTATTGCTGTGGCGCATTGAGCGTGCATTGTATTTCATGATCTAGAGATCTCATTCTTCCCCAGGAGGATGATGGGCTTGATCCGCGAAGATGAGAAGACGAGAGAGATTTGCTTTTTTATATTCATGTTTCCTATGTCATATAGATGGGAATAAGAAAGAGAAGGGACCTGGCGAGATAGAGACGGAAGGATATACAGCATAGAGCGGCGTTTTGTTTGTTTATTTTCTGGGATCGGGTTTTCATGCTTTAGCGGGCGTTCATGTCTTTTTCGTTGCCTTTCTTTTCTTTTGTATATACACAAGAAATTTCTCTTGGTTCGGTCGGCGTACTGGTGTTTGGATGACTCTTTTGGGAAGATCGGGGCCAGAATGGCCGGGCTAGAATTGGGTTGGGTTTTAGAAGGAAATTAGATGAGGAAGTAGAAAATGAAGGGAGGGAGATGGGGAATTGGAAATAATGAGGCGTTTTTGGGTTTATAAAGAGAGAGAGAGAGGGAGAGAGAGAGTTTGTGCAGGAAGGAATATAAGAAATATACTCCTTGAAGATTGAAAAATTTCCGGCTCGTTTTGTTGATTGAGATCATGTGTATTGATTCATTGGTTGGTTGATTGGTTGACTGGGAACTGAAGATACAATAAATCTCGCGGTACCGTAGGACATTAAGGTAAGAAAAAAGGGGTAAGCTCGCTTGTTAAAGGGTGAGGAGAAGTCGGGTGTTTACTTGTACAAATAAACAGGGTAAAAGGAGGGGGGATGGATTGGGGGTGCGCATATTAGGTAAGAAGTGATTATATATTCCTTTATTAATTTAATAGGTGTGATCTTGATTGTGATTTGAGAAGGCATCGAATTATTGATATTTCATATTTAATATTTTGTTTGATTTGGCGGCGAGCGCCGGACTGGTGGACGCATCGCGGATCCGTTCGGGTAAGTATGTTTTGTTCGTTTTTATGTACATATAGTTGATATTGCATCCTCTGAGAACTCGTCGTTGAGGAAGAAGCTCCCGCTATCCGTTTTTCGAGGCAAACGCCCATTGTTAGAAAAGCATCGCAAATCCACCCAGCAAAGCATCGCATATCGATCGTGGCGAACCCCGTAGAAGGCCACCATGAAGTAAGAACCAATCATCCGCCCATCCTTTGTAAATCATCGCGCTAAATAACCCGCTGCCATTTTATGGCCCCCGTCACGCACCGTGTCACTTCTTAGTATTTTTTGCACGTACTGCAGGTACATAAATTTGAAATCTCAAGTGCGATGTCCAGTTCAGGCTCCACCGTTAGAGTTGGACGACTGCTGATTGTTGTTTTCCCTTTGGCTTTGCTTCTCAAGGTAATCTTCCACCACCTCGTGGCGGCCCATGAAGGAGTGATACCAAGTATTGCGGCTGTGACCTGTCAGTCGACATCCCATTGACCACTGACGAAGACTATTGTGGAGCCAGTAGTCTTCGTGGATGTTACCAGTCTTTGTCTTTGACTTGTTCATGCAATTCAAGCACAAACCGTTCCAGTGGATTTCGGTTTTCCTCTTTGCGTTCGTGACATGGTTACCCCGCAGGTGTTGATCGCAAGTGATGCAAGCACCAATGACCTTCTTGTATGTCTAGTTCACCAGGCCTGGGCTATCAATCAAGGTTTGGATTGCCAACCAATGCTGAGTGGAGAAGGGCCAGATGCGGGTCGAGGAAACGCTATCCAGATATGTTCTGAGTGACTCGGCATTCTTGGGGCACTGTTTTGGGCAGAAGGTCATGGGTCTGGCGCAGTCAAGAAGGGCTTCGTTGAGTCGACTTCTCATGCTGCCTTTCGCCGCATTGATTTGATCTATGCCAATTATCAGAATGTATCAACAATTGTGAACGTGATGTGACTTACCAATGATACGAGCAGGAACATGGAGGTGGCGGTAATGGGTTGGGTTGTGCTCCTCAATGTGACCTCTGCCCAGGTATGACATCTTTCTCGTCACCATGGCAAATTGTCTATAGCGATTCAGAGCATAGCTGGAGAACAAATTCTCTCGAAGGTCGTCATAGTCAAGGGAGTTGCCGATTCCAAATGATTGTGTAAACCAGCTATCATACCATCCTTGCATCTTCTCTAGGTGGAATTCCCATCACTAACCAAAGCCAAGAGCATTCCAAAGATCCTCAACACAGAGCTGATAGAGATCAGAAGTGATATTGCCATGGATGATTCTAAGCCAGAGTCTGACACCGACAACAGTGTCTTTATCGAGACTTGTGCGGTTGGAGTTGGGATTCGTGAAGCGATTTTTGAATTGATCAGAACAATGATTCTGTATGATTGCTTGGCGGGAGACCTTGAATGATACAGTTTGGAGATATGGATGCCCACCATTGCCGTCCCAAGCTTTGTAATCCATCTCAATGACTTCAATGGTAAAGTCGCCACTGAGGCCATCTTTTGTGACGTTTTCAACTCCGCCGCTCTGTTGATCGAGTTACTCAATAGTGAAATTTTTGGGATGCGGTCAAACAATAACAAAACTACTGACATGCTAGACATGCCTGACATGGTGTTATTCTTAGAGCTCAAAGTTGAAGGTGTAAGGATGGTGATCTAAGAGGTATGTTGAGGGTGATGCCAAACGTAAATGTTCTGAGGAAATTTCAGGACAATTGCTCCCGAAGCCTAGAGATGAAGATCTGAAGATGAAGATGAAACTTGACGTGCTCAAATCAAGAAGTGAGAAGTTAAAATTTTCCTTCCTATTGAGAGATGGATTGTTGTGGTTGAGGCCGTTCAGCAGCAGTATTGGCTTTGGCTGAGGTTGCAGTCAATGAAGATTGACTGTGAGACGTAAGGCCGAGAAGTGAGGGTGAGGGTGAATGAAGTGGCTGAGGAAATCTGTTGGGTAGGAGGGCTGTGATAAGTAAGTGAGAGATGAAGATGAAGTAACGTAGTAGTTGACAGGTGTTCGCTGTTCTTGGTCTCAACACCAGATACTGAAGAAACCCCGAGTTGAGCAACACGCAGTGTTGTTGGATATTTGAGATTGTGTAAGGAATACTGAAGGCAGATGGTGAGTTGAGGTTAGATGGTTGTGGTTGAGGGTTGAGGATTGAAGGGAAAGGATCGTAGTTGAGACAGGCGTGCCCTTAAATACACAGAAGCGAAGCGAGAACGTCCTCTGGGAGAGACACAGTAGACTTCCACGTCTCTACGTCACAGTCCCTCCCGGACTGAATAGAGTCGTTTCCTTAAAAATTCAAGACAGATTTCTCTACATTTTTCTATTTTCCAGAAGAAATTGAAGTACCCTGATTGAAAGTCCAAGCATAGTGAAGCTATCTTTGTGCAATCTTTGCTTTGTTTTCACCCTCTCTCCTCACTTGAACCTTCCTCGCTTCATTCATTATAGACACGAATCTGACAATTATTAGATCATGAACTAGAGAGATAATCATTTCATTGGAATACAAATAGGCGATCAAAACATTCAAAAAGAGAAGATATCACAACAATCGAATGTGGGGAGTCTTGAGAGGAAATTGATACCCCCCTCCAACCACCAAGTTTGATCCAAAGATCTCCTCCACACATCTTCAACACATGAAACAGGTTTGGAATCTTGTCACTCACGGGATCACCATCAACAGCTCCAATATCGTCAATCCTTCCAAAATTCCTAATTCTCAACCTTGCTTAGCAGCCCCTATTCTTCACCCAACAAATAGCCTACAGCACCTCGTTTCTACCCTTCAACGCCGTATACATATCACCCATGAAGCCTCCCACCTTCTTCTTCTTCAACTCGACCGGTTTACGAACTAACTTTCCATTGACTTCAAACTCTAAGTCCGGCTGCAACTCCTGCAGCAACTTAATCCTCTTTCTACGATCCTGCTCCATCACAGCCTCAGGGTCAACTTGCATATCAATGTGTCTCTGGCGATCTTCTCGAACCTCCTTCATATCTTCATAACTGTCTAAAATCTCAACTGCAGAGGTAGAGCGCAGCATCTTGAGGTGCGGACGTAAAGTGTCTCTCGCGCCGAGGGGGTGCAGGATGCGAGTCAGTTCTTCAGCGTGCGAGTGAATCTCGTCGAGGCGCTCTGTGACAGTCGGTCGTGTTTTGCCGTGAGTGAGGTCATAAATGCGTTGTACATCTTTAGGAATGCCTGGGTTGTTTGAGGTTCCCTCGCCGTCTGTGGCTGAACTTAGAAGATCACCTGTATTGCCGAGTCGTTGATCGCGCCCATATGCTCCCCAGTGCTCATGCCCAACAGTGGGAGATGAGCTTATGTCGATTCCATCCGGTGTTCTGGGTTTGTATACGAGGACGGGAGGTTCAACGTCCACCATTTCTGTGTCAGGATTTTCTTCCTGGGAATTCCGCGTGATTTCCAATGAAATTGTTTTCCAGCATATCGGGTCGTAGAAGGAGAGGGGCTTATCGTCTTCCAGCGAAGTTTGTCGATTTTCTCCACAGTATAAGTTCAGAGTGCTATCAGCAGGAAAGAGGCCAGCCTCGAAAAGAGATCCTTTCAAGGCTTGAACAGAACTTCCTTCGAGGGCCACATCCCATGCATAAGTTTCGACTAGATTGACAGACCTCTGGATCACGCCTTTGGAGTCATGGTTGATATCGCTTCTACGTGCAAGACCATATTTCTGCTCCCTCGTAAATACATTATATCGCTCGAACCAGATTCGCCTATTGCCCCAGGCCGGCAGGTTATTGATGCGGAAGAAATCAAGAAAATCCGAGTCTGTCCACGCAACTAGATCAACTTCGTCCACAATCCCAACTTTCCTGAAGGCTTCTTTCCGGCTTGACATATCATGATCCTTTGCAAACGTTCGAAGAAATTTTATCATATTGTCCCTAACACGCTGTCGAATAGCAGCAAGAGTACCAGTTGAATTCAATCCATCAAGATTGCACCTCTCTTTCAGATCTTCCAAGGTCCAGTCATTGATATACTTCAGCTCAGCGTAATAAATATACAGAAGGGCCTGGTTGTTGCCTGCGAAAAGATTCTTGGCTGTTTCCAAGCAGAACTGCCGCATTCTTTCGATGAGTGTTCGATCGTCTTCTTTGGTACAGTCAAGTTTTTGGTTCTGTTCAGCATATGTGGCCGGGAGAGGTCGCCCGAATCTGATGTTGCGCTCCACGCAGAATTGATATGCATCATTGATTGTCGTTTTCGCGATAACCTCTGGTTGTTTGTTGGCAATGAGAGCCAAAACATCGGCTGGTTCGTATTCCTCACCAGGACCACCAAATCGGAAATCTTTGGGGAGGTTTTCATCGTACTTTTGAATGTTTCCCTTAAGAGAACTAAACCAGTCGAGCCGAGATATGGTAGCACCAAGTCTGACACCCGCTCGAGCTTGGTGTCTCTGTGGACGAGTGTGGCGGTCACCATGCTCCTTGAAATCTCCGGGTTTCGGTCTATATCGCACCTCAATCCTCTTCAAGTAATTTAGATCTATGACTTGTCCCAAACCAAGCAGATCAAGAGTGACAACGCCATCATCTATCGGCCTCACATAGTTCAAGTCCGAGCAACTGTACTGCAAATACTTCGGCAAAGTAGGAGGAGGCGCCTGCAAGATCTCGTATATGGCCAAGTACTTTTCTGCTTGTGTCACTTGTTGAAGTTTGTCGTTGCCCCGATCCCGCCGGTCGCTGAACTCTGCCTTCCATATCAACGTTGGGTTGGTGTGGATATCCATAACAGTCCACTCGCGCATCTGTGCTGTTGCAGGTGGTGCCTTAGCTCCCAGCGATGTATCTCCCGATGAATTGAATGTATGCACAGTGCCTTCTTCAGGCTTGAGCATAGCACGAGCATTGATCACAAAGTCAGGGTGAATGGGATCAAGTTTATCCCATGACTCCTGTGAGAGGACTTTCTGTATGTATGGGACAGACATTGAATAATCCTTGCGGTAAAGCTCATCAGTCTCAGCCGTAGGTACTCTTTCCCAGTAGAGCGCTCGAGTGAAGTCTGTTGGAACCTGTTTGCCGCATTCGAAAGGGTTCTTCCCATCAAAGATGCTGGCGATGAAGCTGCAACCAAGTTCCGAAATGCTGCAGTTTTCGACATACGGCTCTATGCCATTATTCTCATAGCTCGTGGAATAGAAATCTTGCTACCAGGCCAGATATCAGCATCAGAACAATTGCAGGCAAAGAAAATGCATATTGGGAGTACTTACATGCCAAACAACGTGTCCAATCTCGTGCGTCATGGTAATGGCAGCAAGAAACAATGCACGAAGATGTTCCTCGCTTGTCTTCGAGTATCTCTTCAAGGCATCCACATACTCCTTCATAATTCCCACCCTCAAATTTCGACGAATCGCCCCTTGATCCCGCAATTCGTTATCTGACCTGATGATGTCCTCTCGTTGCAGATCTCTCCAAGGTCGTGGTCCCCATTTGTCGTCTGTGACTGCCCTGGTAACTCCAAGCCATTTGTTGTCTTTCGCCATTGTGTCGTTCAGCTCCCACTCAACACAGTCAGCGATATCATGGAGTTCATTTCTAGTTTCTTCCATATCTTCTATGCTCCAGTCCCCAATATCTACTCGAAGTCGCGTCGTAAGACTAGGGCGGACGCTGATCAAGTGGTCGTGCACCCTGCTTGATGGGACGAAGGAGCTGAGGTAAGGCATGCCAACTTGGAGAAGGTTTGATGCGAGCTGCATGCTTGGGAGTAGTATATCGTAGTCCTCATGGCTCACTAATAACCAATATTCCCGTGCAAAAAAGGTGTGAAGAGGAAAATTGGTAGTGGCCTTCAAATTACTCGGTTGTACGGGACCAACATCTATAAATTGTCAGTGACCCATTTTTATTTGACCTACATGATGAGTCCACCAACTTAGAGCTTCAGCAAGAATCAATTCGATGGTATTCCAAGGTTTTGCCTGGAGTATATCAGGCTTCGGTTCCTCACCATCGAAGATCGGCGCCGCGTCGTATGTTGCCATTTTGACAAAACAAAAAAAATCTAAAGATGCCGTATGAGAGAACAACTTCAAGAATTTTGCGAAGGTGTTGATCGTGGTCGATTTGAGGGAAGAGCAAAGCGTGCAACATGTTTTCGAGAAATTTCTCGGTCCTTGCAGCATTCCAAAACAAGTGAGTATCCACGTAAACAAGCGATGGAATGCAAAGTGTCCGCGATAGGCTAGCCAGCATTCCTTGAGGCTTTCAATAACCTACGTATTTTCAGCACAGAAACCGGAACCCCACAGATCGAATGTAACATTTGTAAACAATGTTGGGGTTGCAAGCGTACAAATAATTATCGTAAGTCTCACGTGCCAAGAGGGCCCCCCTCCCGTCACGAAGTTCAATGATAGAGGGTCATAGATTCCCCCTTTTTACTGCATTAATACCCCCAAATGATGAATAAAGGCCAGGAATACTTCCTATTTAAATGTACGAAAAATAGACAGGGACTTCTGGGTGGAAGCTATTACATAACATTGAGGAAACAGTGCAAGCGAGATTCTATGGATGCCGTTTATCTGTGTTTAGGGCCACTCCAGCCGATGACCCATAGTGGTCTTGCATGATAACAATGATACAATGATCGATATGAGAATAACCAGCCGAACGCGGCTCAACCATCTTCCCATTCGTCCTTGCTCGATAGCCTTTCTTCCAGTAATACAAACAATGGAGTCTGTGCCACCTCTGCGTCATGTAAAAAGTATTCGTTGCTGGATGGTCGGGAAGTAATGCAATCTCTTCGAGAGTGATTGGGATTTTATGGTCAGGATCTCGGTAGTAGATCCACTTCAAATCATCTCGTTAGCACCCTTCATTACAGCTACCCAAGGATCATAGAAAACTAGAAGAGGGTCACATACCGTGCCGTTCGGACCAGCCTTGTTGAATTCCTCTGTGAGCTCGTCGTCCCGACAATGAGGAGGAAGCCAAGCCGTAGCTAAAGAGTCATATTTGCATCCAAGCGCACGAGCTTCTGATGTGGACTTGCCACAATCACATCCTTTTAGAAGAGAGGGAGCTTCGCTAACTTCTGAAAGTGGATGCTGGAAGTAGATGCCTACCAGGGCCCACAGAGAGATCAAACACAGTGCCATATCCTTCCATGATGTATAGGACAACATTCCGCTATATCTTGGTCTCTTCGGTGTTGTATTTGTCCTCGTGTTGCTTATTAGGCCCACATTAGGAGGTATGTTGTCAGAGGTCTCATTGTCGTGAGCGAGACAAGTGTTCTCGCTGATAAGTCTATTGACAAAGTAGGGCTGAGGAGATCCAAAGACTCGTTCCTCGTGTTGGAAGGCCATTCTGAAAGAAATTTGTGGGAAGAGCTTGAGGCACAAAATGGGGATAGGTAGTTCTGAGAACGACTTAACTAAATCAATGATCTGAGAGTGTGCAAACTGGACGAGAGTGTGGGAGATCGGGAACTTCACAAGATCAAGTAGCGACTTTCACCGTTATCCTTGACTCCAATCTAAGCGTAAACTTTTAGCAAGCTGCAACTCAATGCTGTTGTGAGAGAGGCTGACCTGAGGGCTGTGGAGACCCACGGCTCTCTGACTCGAGCTCGCACAGAATTATACCGATGGTATGTTTCAGGTGCACAGTACCAAGATACAACCTAGGAAAGAAGGAGTTCGTGTAAACCTTCGAAAACGTTGACTTTGGCTAGCTCATCCTTCACAGCCGGAGAACCCCTCAAACAGGTTAATGAGCGCATTTTGCCGCAATAATGGCTGCTCTGAAAGTTTCGGTGTTTTGGACTGTTGCGATATCTTTTGCTCCCAACCCACGCATTTCGGCATTTGAAGCCTCTTTTAAGACAGAATTTACCTTTCACTTAGCGAATGACTTTGTCATGGATGATTTCTTACAGCACAGCTTTCAATCATTGCGTAACCTCGTCACTTCGACACAACTAGCGATTCTGCCTCCTCTTACACCCACATTTCACGCAGTCTGACACAGTTTGGTTCTTGAATATCTACCTTGATAGCCACAGCTGAGAGATTTTAAAAATTCCGGATCTCAATCTTCAACTGTCCCCCTCCCAATCAATACATCCGGAAATAATCATCCAAGACAACTTCCAGGCTGCGACCATCGTGTGTCGTGGCGTTCTTTAATATGCTATTTTCTCTTGGCTGAATACAGCCATGAGAACCTGTAGCCTGTACTGAATCGATTTAAGGAAAGATTCTTATATTTTTGTGCTTACGTGGTGCAAGTTTCCAAGTGACCCAAGTCTAAGTATGTACACATTATGATCTGTTGCCTGAATGACAGCTCAAAGCTTCGTCGATTTTGATTTTCTAAATGCCAATTCCTCGTACTCGGCCCATGATCTCTTAGCCCCTTCGACAATTTGGCTGTAGTCTTTACACATATGGGTAGTTCCATATCCAGCCGTCTCTCCCGGTTCATGAAACGGATCTTGGCCTTCAAGAGATGTGTCTCCAGAGCACATCAGGATCTGACGTAAATAATCGAAACAATGATACACATGCTTGCTTCGCTTATTCTCAGGCACTATGGAATCGAAATACATATTGGTATAGCTTTCCAGTATTGAGTGCTAGTTGTTGATCAGAAACCTTGACATAATCGAGAAACCTCTGGACTTACAAGACAGTGAATTTGGTGGAAAACGGACAAAGCCCAGGCCGGTGGTAATTGCACATTGTCGTGAGGTTTGACCATTGATACCGGAGGTGGGAGTATATATCTACTAGGGTTGTCGACATGTAGATAGCCATGACCATCTGACACCAGTAAGCATTTGTTGGTCCAAAAGGTGCACACATACCAGGAATTAAAGATAGCCAATTTGAACTGATTCTGGCCCTTTCAGGCGCTGTCATATCCGGGCCAATTACGAAGGACGAGTCGTTCCAAATTTGTATGGCATTTCTGTCATCTGAAATTCGTCTCAGTCCATTGTTTCCACTTCTTACATTGACCTCTTGCTGGGTTCCACTTACATTTGGGGATTAAACCATTTATTTCTTCTCCCAAGGAAGGGGTATTTAAGACATGGCTTTGTGTCTCTTTGAGTTGAATTGAGAATAAAGACAAGAAGAATGTGCTAGTTGTTGTGACTAAGAGAGCAAGGCAGTATAGAAGTTGCAAGCGATTCTGTCTTCGAGTGTTCTGTTGACTGTCACTGGGGTGTCTGAGAGGCTTGCGATCCTCGTCCGTGTACGAATATGCGGGAGAAAGCAGTGGATTGTCATCTCTATCTTCATGTTTATCCTTGAATTGAGCATGCTGGTTCTGCTGGGTCGACATGGTGGGGTTCAAGAGAAAAGTGATTTTCTTGAATTGACAGAGAGTGTGTGATCTTTGCGAATGATTGCTGCCGATATAGAAGAATCTAGTTTGGACAACCACAATCAGTTGCTGGAGGATGGGGTGAGCATGAGACTCGTGGCGATGCAGTTCTCCAGTCCGGGAAAATCCAGTCTTCCAGTTCACAATCTTTTTTTTTGGAGGGGTTCCACTTGCATCTCTCTTACACGAGGCTTACAAGCAGCGGGTTAGTGATAGCACCAAATCCAAATTATAGTTTCGTGATGTTGAATGCACATTTGGAGGTATATTCTGGCTAGAGCTAGCTGCATTCGTAATCGTTCCGGGAAACCGTTTCTTGGCTAGGCATGCCTAATACTTCACCTTGGCTAAAGAACAAACCAAATAAAAGCTTAAAATGTCCCAGTCGAGAAAAGAGAGTTCGAGCTTACTCGCTGGGGACCCTTTGAGACCCAAAACTGGAGAAGTATAAGTACGCTGAAGCCCTTGATGATCTGTTTCAAAGATACCTGAAACTTAAATGCTTACTACAATTAGAGTTATGTATGCTAAATGTTATATTTTCGGTGTTAGACTTGAAGCGAGATGCCGGAAGTATGCATGCTGATCGGAGTTCAACTGATCCTTGTAGGTTTTATAAATCTTAGGTAGCACTTTTTCGTTTAGACTGCGTCGAAGGCCTTCCGTCGTCGTTTTAGAAACACAGATTTCATATCACTCCTCGGGGAAAGTAGGAAACCAAAACAAAAGTCGTACTCGATTTGCCGGCCAGCAAAATCAGTCAGTATCCTCACTTGTTTTTGAAACAACATATTTGGAATTTTACAACTCCATCCACAAACGTCCGAGTTGCAAATATACCATGCAGCGAGAAGAGACTGGCAGGTTTTCTGCAAGATACCCGGACGAGAGCAGTGAAGACGACGAGACATTTCAGCTCACACTTCCCGACGATGACATTTTGCCAGCGAGACCGAAAAATTCCTTTCGTCGAAGACACGAAATCACAAGCACGATAAAGTTATTGTTGATAGCAGCAATGGGCCTGTCGATAATCATAGTTGTAGCCAGAGGAAGCAACAGTTACCTGAAGCACATGGCCATCGTACAACAGGTCACAAGGCCTGCCGAGTGTGGTCGGCCAGGGGAAGAAGCTCGTCGTTCAGGCTGTCACTATGACTTTATCTCTGGCGCCTTCGTATACCCAGAATGTCACGACAAAGAACTTGAGGAGGAATTCCTAGTGCTTCGAGACTGGAAGTGGTTCGCTGATGAGGAGATGGAACGGGAGGTCACGGTGGACGAGGTACGGAGAGATGGAGGCCCAAATCCATTGTATGTGTCAATTGAGTATCACGACGCTCATTGTGCCTATACGTGGAAGAAACTTCATCGGGCGATCATCAGGCGAACCAAGATTGACAGCCAGATTGGTTCAATTCACCATACTATGCATTGCTCGGATACGGTTTTCCGAAATCGTTCGGCGGATCCACAACTGTCGAGGTTTGGTCACAAGTCCACGTTCTGTCTCGACCCACGAGATGCTTCCGAGGCGGATGGAAAAGAGGATTTCCATCGATGATCCTAAAAGTCCTGTAGCATTGGAATGTATTTGAATAGTTGAACATGAATTTGAAGTGTTCAAAGGACTTTATCATGGTGCATGGATGTTGGGTGTGAACGTTCCATAGATTCATGCCATTTGTTCAGCTAAAGGACCCTAAAGACTACATTTCCAATCATAGTCAAATATGCTATGCTACCAGCAAGTTCCGTAGAGTGAATTTCCCGAGGTATTGATCAAATCAACAGTGTCTGCCTCCAAAGCTCTCTGAAGTAGATACAAAGAACAATGCTTCGCGTGCTCAAAATTATGTCCCAGGTTATCCACCGGGGCTGACATCTGCACAGAATGTGAGAGTCTAATGGCCAAGTACGCACAGTGTGTCAAGTGCTCCCTTTCTGTTGTCCACCAAGTCTCCTGAACACCCGTTGCTGCCAGCTGCGAAATGTCCTCGATCGGGACTCGCCCTTCTCTATCAGCCCAATATTTCCACCCACTACTACCATCGCTACGATTTACGAACTCATCCATGCCGTAGCGAGAGCAGGTCGCAGGTAGCCATGCCTTTGATAGCGAGTCAAACTGGCAGCCATGGGACAAGGCTTCCTCGACAGTGCGACCACACACAAGCGCTGCGCTTGGATTTGGAGAGACATTTTCTCGGCGTGCTATGTGCCAGGTGGTGACAGCGGTGATGGATATTGCAAGTATTGTTGTTAAGAAGGACAAAAGTAGGTGGATTCGGGGCCATGACTTGGTGCGCTTCGTTTCTGATGCGTTTATTGCTTCGTACTCGGCGCCGTTCTTGCTCCATGATAGCTTCATTTTGATCGAATTGATGCCAAAACAAAGCACCGTCTTGCTTGATAGTGAAAAGGGGTGATTAGATCAGATTCTACCTGAAATTATGGTCGCCGTTTGTTGAAGCGAGATTTTCCAGAATGTATGACAAGAAACAACTGCCATAGCACGACCAAACAGAAGTCGGCATAGAAGCTCATGATTCGACACATTTGGTTGCTAAGCATCTCGTTATTTTTCGGGGCCTTGCACCTGCAACTGAGTCCGGAGCGCTGAACTGTAAAAGTTTCCTGACTCGAATTTATGTTTGTCCCAAAGTCAACCAATCTATCTCGCATAGCGGACCAACATTTACACCAGATTGTAAGAAAGTTGAAACTCGGCTTCATCAATCCGAAGTCAACTAATCATTATGCCTTAGCAGAATTCGTACACTTACACTGAAGTCCGATTCTGACGAGACGTGCAAAAACCTTGATGGGCTGAAGTTTATGTTGAACTTTCAAGTATGTTCAGTCTAAAAGTTACGCTGTTTGTAAAATATACTGACCGGCCCCTAGACTGAAACTTATCATGCCCACCGGATTATGAAGCCAGGGTCTGGATAGTTTATTAGTTTAATATTCTCTCAGAAAACATACATCTCCAGCTCTATTCCGAACAATACCAAATCCATCTCACTGGCGCAAATTACTGAACCTCCACAGATTCGACAAATTTTCGATTCTCCTTCAACTATACACTGCATTTTGAAGATTACCTTCGAGATGGGTATTTTTTCCTCCCTGAAGAGCTATTCTCCATTGCCGTCATCCGATGATGAGCACCAGTATCACCACTCCAACGCCTTGTGCCCACACTACCACCATCAAGCAAGGTCTCACAAAACTTTTCAAATCGCAACTGCGCTCTTGAGCGGGATGTTGTTGGCACTTGTAGCATTCAACATCTCCCCTCCATCTTTTACCATCGGGACATACATACACACCAACACATTGGGACCAGCTCCAGATTCAGCCTCAGATATCAATTTCGAAGAAGAGGGGATCTTCTGTGGCAACTCTTCTCAGGAGGCTCTGGCAATGGGATGTCGTTACGATGTCATTGCAGCCACATGGTCGCCCCCACAATGCCACGACCAGGACCTTCTAGACGAAATGCTCTCTCAAGGAAGCTGGACCTGGTTCACCGATAAAGAGCACACTCAAGAGGTCTCTCAGGATGTAGCTGTCGCTGGCGACTTCTGGATCCTCTATCCTCTGTATGACTTTCACGTGGCTCACTGTCTTCATTTGTGGAGAAAGCTTCACAAGGCCGTTCTTAATAAAAGTGGCATTGACGATGACTGTAAGTGAGATTTCGAGACATTATTGGAGTTAGTAATGGGTATTTTACTCAAGTTACTGACACGGCGATTGTTTAGTGTGGAAATATGGCCATACTGACCACTGCGTCAACCTCATCATGAACTATACCAGAGATCGTCCAACAGTCACTATGACCCATCCGTACGTTTAAACTACCTCATATTTTCTTCAGTCCCCGTCGAGAGTGTACGAATCAGCACTTGTAAAAATTGTGCTAATTCTCTTGAAGTGGCTTTCCGGTTTGCAGAAAGCGAATTGTCTAGTCACTACCCTTGCGAGGTTTCAAATATGACTGCGAAGGAAATAAAGAGCAGCACGACTTTGTGGGTTGTTTTAAGGGTGTGGGCTCAGTCATCTCGCGGCTGGAAGATCTCTAGATACAATACAGAAGTTATTTTCAATTCAATGGTCTCTACTTGCTCGTATCAAGAATTAACCGGGAAAATTTAATCTTGTTTATGTATCTGGTGATAAGTCAACATTGTTTCTCTACTCGGATAAGCTTGACGTTGCAGCCAAATTTTCTTAACAGCATATACCCATAAATCGAGCTGACCGTCAACAATTTTGCCACAATCTTTGGCCTCTTGCTTTCGCAACACCTAATACCCTCAAATTGCCTCATACACGCTCTGTCGCCTGACTCGCCCCATTTACCGCCTCAAATCCTCAGCCAGAAACCAAATCAATTGAGACTAAAGCTACGTGATACTTTTGGACTTTCACGACGATGGAATTTTGCCAGAGATGACGTGGCCGAAGTACCTTTGCAAAATGCTTCTTGTGCTCGCATACTAAACCTTGCCAAATTCTTCAACAATGCACGATATCAAACAAACTTTTCCCTTATAATCCCGTAAATTCTTTCGTGACTAACTTAAATCTTTTCAAGAAGGAAAATGTTTCCTCGGCTTGTTTACCCGTCCATACTAGGTAAGCGAGGATGAAAGAAAGTTTCATGAAACGTCCCTGCTTCGCATCAAGTAGGTAGTATTTTCCTTCGTCACCAAGCCCAACTTAAACTGTACACCCGATCCGATCATGAGGACTTAAAAAACTCAATTGTTAGATCTGAGATCTGCATGTGTCACCTGTGCATGTCGTATTGTAGTTTCAAACCAAGTCAACAGTTCAGTCCTGACTAGCCCCGATAGAATCCAACCCAACCTTAAATCCAAGTTCGATTATGAGAGTTCAAAAGGTAAGTTTCCACAGCCAATTGTTTAACCTCAGGTTTATGCAGACTACATTGTAGTCTCAAATTCTCAAACGAGACGCCGAAACCACAGTTCGTTTTTCTGACTAACACTGAAAGACCTGAACGCAACTCAAAAGTCCAACATGTAATGTTACTTCCGACTCGATACATATTCTCAATAACGTTATGTCCAACCCTGATTCTGAGAAGTTAGAGACCGTTGCAGCGTTGGATGAAGGTTCTAAAGGGTATTTCCAGGAGACTTTCCAGCTGCTGAGGGAAACAAGATACCAGGTATAGTCTGACTCGGTACGGACTCCAGAGCGGCCGTCGGGATTACGTTCTACTCCGAAAATGAGAAAATAGGGCCCCATCAAGTAAAGGATTGTTGCCGTGAAACTTTCACGGCTATGAGAGAATCATACTTAAGTCACCGATGCCTCGTGGTATATACTACATCAGACAACAACCAGAGATCGTCACATACAGATACATTTCCAAATCCAAATCCACTTCTTGTCTTCACTTCATTGCTTCTTCGAATCTCCGAGACCCCGTTGAGAAATCAAAAAACAACATACCTTCCAACAAAATGCATTTCAAAACATCTTGCCTCTCAGGAGCTGTGCTTCTAGCGCTCGCAGTTTATGCACTCCCACTTGATACTCAGCTTGACAACGCCTACCCGCCTACTATCCACGAGGTCGATAAGGCGAAGCGAATGGATGCAGTTCTCGATAATGCCTATCCGCCCACTATTCATGAAGTCGATAGGGCCAAGCGAGCAGATGCGGTTCTTGACAACGCGTATCCACCCACTATCCACGAGGTTGATAAAGCGAAACGAGCAGACGCAGTGCTCGACAATGCTTATCCACCTACTATCCATGAGGTCGATAAAGTAAAGCGAACAAACCCAGTACTCGACAATGCGTACCCACCTACTATCCACGAAGTCGACAAGGCCAAGCGAGCAAACACAGTTCTGGATAATGCTTACCCCCCTACTATTCATGAAGTAGAGAAGGCCAAGCGAGCAAATACAGTCCTAGATAATGCCTACCCGCCTACTATCCACGAGGTGGACAAGAAAAGCAAGAACTAGGTTCAACTCGGCCAAGAGAGATTGCCTTTACCAGTGTCTGGAACTCCGTTTTGAAGTGGTCGTTCAGTCATGTGCTAGTGTTTGGACTTTCTTTAGGGGGTTCGAGGTGGTTCAGCTCGGGGCTGGGAGCAGCTCAATGGATGGAGGATGTGCGCGCTAGGAAAAGGAAGTGAAGATGCGAGTAGGCGGCAGGATATTCAATTGAATTTGCTTTCCACTATGTCAAAGATACGTGCAGATGACAAAAAATATCCGTGAACCTTTAAATCATCCAGGACTTCACCATGAAGTGTGAGGTAGAACTTTTCTGTTCAATAATAGCGACAGAGAGGATTGATTGAAACAATAAAATCGGTATGCAGTTTTAGGGAATTGAGTGGAAGCTTACAATTGCAACTGACAATAATCGAGACATCCACTTGGGTATAGACTATTTACCTGCAGCAAAGAACAACAAACGCCTCAACTAGTGCTCAAGGAACATCAATCAGTACCGCGATAATTCCAAAGAGACACACAACAGGAATACCATATTAAAAGCGTATTGCGGAGCGCATTTGTGTGACCAGCCCCGACCCCGCTGTGCCAGTGTAGGTGCACGCACTTCAAGAGGTAGGTAAGGGATAGTAAAGTAGTACACCTGAAGGAAGATCGATCGAGATGCAGAGAAATAAAGTGTTTGTTTCAATGTGGATGGATGCAGCAGAATGACGGCTTCCGTCTTGGCTGTGTAACACACCATAACACTCGGGTAAATTTACATGACCATCTGTCTGGCGCCTGCAATAGCAAAGCTTAACATAGCCTCAAGACCAAGACCCCAATCCAAGGCTCTGGCAACCCTGGGATTGTGGAATGGAGGTCCATCCCTCGGCTAGATTTGATCATTTGAAGTAGGTATGAGTGAGGCCCATCCAAAACATGGGGGGTTGAGGCCACTGGCTCTTTGACATCGTTGTCTTGTTCAGCTTCAATATTAATGTTGTTGCGGTGAAGAACCATCCCTATATGCAAGGGGATTATTGAGCCTGAAGGGGTGGTCGTGAGGGTGATCATCTCCGTCCTGACCAGGGCTCGAGTGGAGGAAAGCCGATGAAGGGACGACCGAGATCTTAACCTTCGGCAAACACGAAACTTCAGCTCCCCAGATCTGATCTAAAATTTGATGAACTCTAAATGTGAACGAACCTTCATAGCGAACCAGCGATTCAGCAAAGAGCATAAAGAAGCCGTCCGGATGGAAATGATGGTGTGGTGGTGTGGTGGAAGAATGTTGGAGTTGTGCAAGCAAACCATCAGAATCCGTAGCGCTGAGAGGCGCGGAACGGGGAATTATGAGTAGTTGCACAAAATGTGCATTGGGCGGGGAAATACGCACTCCACCACCTTATGCAAGTGCTGTGCATCTCTTGTGCATCTTTTGTGCACCGCGAGTTGACGTATCAGACACCGTCTCGGCTAGAGCTTGGTGTGCTTCTCGTCGCTTGAGTCCCTTTGGCCCTCTTCTCTCCCCAGAACTGGGCTGGGGAGGACTTTCCACTCTCCAACGCCGGCAACACCTTTCCCGACCTTGCACTGCACGATCTGCACAATCATGAAGCCAGCGAGAGCCAGCCAGAGCGAGGAGCCAGAGCCAGAAGCCAGCCCAGGTTAAGAAGGTAGGTCCGTCTCTTTTGTATCTGCGTGATCTCTCTTCTCTCTTTCCCCCTCTTCAGCATTTGCGCTTCTTCTCTCATCTCGACCTCTCCTTTTGCCCGATCGCGATCACTCAAAGCTCTCTTCTCGCTGTCTGTCCTATCGACATGCCGTGTTGACTTGCGCCCCTCCGACCGACGAATACATCTGCTTCTGACGCAGCCACCACCTTCATATCAAACTGCAGGACGTATCTGCCACTATGGCTGCTCCACGAGATCCTGAGAAGGACGCAGACACTGAGAATGGAACGACTGGGACTGGATCCACGACATATAACTCCGACACTGAGAAGGCTACACATAAGGGATTTACAGGCGAACCAGACCTTGGGCATGACGAGACAGAGCAAATGGACCAAGGGCACCTAGATGATATCGAGAGACAACGCGTTAGCCCTCCGTCTTCCCGAACATGGACATCAACTGACCCAAACAGTCCCGAGTCTCAATAAAAGCCGGCCCTCGAAAAGATGACAACGAGATCTCCCGGCTCGATAGCAGAACGAGTACACGAAGTCGACTGTCCCGGATAGCTACTAACCTTACTTCGAAGAGCAAAAAAGCCCGCCTGGCTCCAGCACCTTTACCAGTATCGGATCTGGATAACGATATAGTGGGATGGGAATCGCAAGATGACCCAGAAATGCCCCTTAACTTTCCCGAGAAGCGCAAATGGTTGCTCATCTCTCTACTGGGTAGCATCACATTCATCTCGCCTCTCGCATCCTCCATGTTCGCGCCAGGTGTTTCTTTTATGAACAAGGACTTGCACAACGACTCGCTCATCCTCAGTTCACTTACCGTTTCTATATTCGTGCTGGGATATGCTGTTGGCCCCCTCGTACTAGCCCCTCTATCCGAGATTTACGGCCGTCGGTTCGTCTTAACGGGAGCCAACGCGTTCTTCTGTGTCTGGCAGATTGGCTGTGCTTTGGCTCCAAACCTGTCGGCTCTGATCGTGTTTCGATTCTTGGCGGGTATTGGTGGGTCGGGATGTTTGACGATCGGTGGTGGGGTTATTGCGGATCTCTTCCACCCCGACCAAAGAGGCGTTGCAACTGCGGTGTATAGCATAGGTCCTTTGTTTGGTCCTGTAGTTGGGCCGGTATGCGGCGGTTTCATCGCTCAAAGAGCTGGGTGGAGATGGGTATTTTGGATTCTGTTTATATCTGGTGCCTCTGTCTCTCTTGGGATTGAACTTTTCAATCGAGAGACTAACCACCGAGTGTTGATGCACCGAAAGGTAAATCGTAAGTAGAGACACTTCTTCAATCTTGCCGTTATCCCTAGCCAAGTGGACCACTAACATACTCAGGTCTCCAAAAAGAGCTCAATCGTCCTTCTCTTCGCAGTTGTTACGATCCCGAAGGCCCAGTGCAGACACCCACTCAAATCCTTCTCCACGGCATCGTCCGACCAATAAAAATGCTCTTCCTCTCACCAATTGTCTTTCTCCTATCTCTCTACATGGCAGTAACCTACGGCCTGCTCTATCTTCTCTTCACGACCATCACGCAAGTATTCCAAGAAACCTACGGCTGGGACCCCGACATGTGCGGATTGGCATTCATTGGCCTCGGTCTGGGCTTTTTCTTCGGCTTGGCTGTGGTAGCCAAAATTTCGGATGCGACAGTAGTCCGCATGACCAAAGCCAACGATGGGCAATTCGAGCCTGAAATGCGCTTGCCAGCATGCATATTCTTTGCTTTCTTCATTCCTGTCACCTTCTTCTGGTATGGATGGAGCGCCGATAAAGGAGTGCACGTCCGTTCCCCCTATTTCCCTCGCTTATATTCTTGGCCCAAACAAACCCATCCAAAACAAGCCAAACAAACCAAATATGAACCCCAAGCTGACCCATCAATAGTGGATCGTCCCCATCATCGGCCTCATCCCCTTCGGTTTCGGCATGATGGGAATATTCATCCCCATCCAGACCTACACAATCGACTCCTTCCCCGCCTTCGCCGCCTCCGGTATCGCAGCCCTAACAGTCTCACGCTCCCTCTTCGGCGCCTTCCTCCCGCTCGCCGGCCCTTCCATGTACGACGCTCTAGGACTAGGCTGGGGAAACTCAGTACTAGGATTCATTGCGATCGGGTTGATTCCCGCGCCGTTACTCATCTATCGCTTTGGTGGGAAGATTAGGAAGAATTACCCTGTGCAGTTGTGAGCGGTTGTACTTCTCGACGTCACGTCAGGCTAGGGAGGCATTCTTTTTGGGTTTCAAGTATAGTCGTGACGGGTGATGGAGTAGGCGGCAGCTTTTCTTATTGCCGTTAGGTTTTTGGTCGTTTTTTTATACTTGCATGGCATAGTACGGGACTGGGATACATAAAAAACTGCGACGTGGGTGGGCAAGAGCGTGGCAGAAAACAAAGTTGACCAAAGACAGACTCGCATGCGTTGTAATGTATACTGTATGTACAAATGGATAGATACCCTATAGATTCGATCCCCAGATCCTCTTCTTCCCTCCGAAAACGACGCTGTACAAATCTAGATGCGAATGCTTTTATTTTAATAGATGATTCTAGTAGTTCGGACTTTGTTTTTTGAGGATTAGAACTGTGCTAAGCGATTTTGTTTTGGTCAATTCATATATACTCTTTCACTTTACTTACCCCTTGGTGAATAATTTCACCGATTCACTAAATTCACTAATTCACCCCCTTTCCCTTAAACATTTCGCTTAAACAAAAAAAAGTCGTGCAAGCCGTAAGCGGAAAAGAAAGAAAAATCAGTGAAGGGAAAGTAAACAAACAAACCAAGGTGAGGCAAGACTATGACACCCAGAAGCAAAACTATAAAAGTCAGGAACTTTGCTTGGTATGTAAGTATATTCAACACAGCGTAGCACTTTTAAAATATTTTTTTCCTTGATGTGTTTTTGTTTGAATTTGAATTTTGCATTTGCATTTGCATTTGCGTTTGTATTCCTTTCGCGAATCCGCTTTTGCAAAAGTCATCCGAATACGCATTTGCATTTGCATTGCATTGGCAACCAATCCCATTTTGTTTTCGCTAGAAAGCGTAATATCATGCATGTATGCTACCCTCGCTAGACTTTGAAAAGTCAAGCATTCATTCATGTATGCAGATCCGATCGATGCGTGAAATCATCGCAAGCCCCCACTGCTCAACTACAAAAAAAGAGACCGCCATCCATCTATCCATCCATCTTACGAGAAGATAGGATAGGATAGGATATGATGAGAAAAACTCCATGTCGTGCAACATCGTACAAGCCATTAAAGGCCGTCTAGGTTCCATTCAAATCTGCTCATAAAGACCTCCCTGCCGGATCCAGCAGTGTACCACCACCTCAACGAACCAACGAAAGACAGAGCAAGAAGCGAGACCGTCTACCAATCAAGCGGCTCCTTGATCTCTTCACCCCTATTCGTCTTCTTAACAGGAACAGCCTTGGCAGCAAGTCTACCATTCTTGCCTCTCTTCAAGTATCCCGAGCCATTCAACCACGGCGTGTTTGCAGTCATCTTCTTCTCAAAGGCGTTGATCTTATCCTCCATCTGCATGGTGAGACCGATATCATCAAGGCCGTTGATAAGGCAGTGTTTGCGGAACTCCTCGACGTCGAAGGAGCAGATCTTGTTGCCGGACGCGTCGTTGATGACTTGGTTAGGGAGATCGACTTCGATTTCGCGACCGGCGTGAGCTTCGGTTGCGATGGTAGAGAGGTGTTCAGGGTTGGTTATGGCAATGGGGAGCATGCCGTTCTTGAAGGTGTTGTTGAAGAAGATGTCGGCGTAGGATGGGGCGATGACACACTTGATTCCGAAATCGAGGAGGGCCCATGGGGCGTGTTCGCGGGAACTACCACAGCCGAAGTTAGGGCCGGTGACGACGAGAATCTTGGATTTGCGGTATTGTGGCTGGTTGAGGATGAACTCGGGTTTTTCTGAGCCGTCGTCGTTGAAGCGGAGGGCGTAGAAGAGGGCCGAGCCGAGACCGGTTCGCTTAATGGTCTTGAGGAATTGTTTGGGGATGATAGCGTCAGTGTCGACATTCGATCGGTCTAATGGAGCTGCAATGCCCTTGTAGACTGTGAATTTTGGAAGACTGGTCGAAGAACCAGCGGAGATGGTGTTCGTGTTTGGTCCACCATCTTCTGGTTGGTCACCAATGGCCTCCCGCTCGTCATCATCAGTCTCGACTCGCTCATCAACGTGAGGCTTGACTTCCATTGGGGGAGGCGAAGCTTTCCGAGGCGTCGCGTTCCAGTCAGCGAGTTTCCGTACATCGGTAAGCTTGCCAACGATCGCACAAGCAGCAGCAGTAACGGGGGAGACCAGATGAGTTCTGGAACCAGCACCTTGTCGACCCTCGAAGTTTCGGTTGCTGGTACTCGCGCAGCGTTCCTTTGGTGCAAGAATATCTGGGTTCATGCCAAGACACATACTGCATCCAGCTTCACGCCACTCGAATCCGGCATCGGTGAAGATCTTATCAAGACCTTCCGACTCAGCCTTGTCCTTGACGAGACCACTACCAGGAACGATCATAGCCCGCTTAATGTTTGCAGCGACCTTTCGTCCCTTCACAACTGAAGCGGCAGCTCTGAGATCCTCGATACGGGCGTTCGTGCAAGAGCCAATGAAGACCTTGTCCAAGACAATCTCCTCCATTGGGGTACCAGCAGTAAGACCCATATACTCCAGCATTCTCAATCCAGACTCTTGCTTCTCCTTAGTTGCGAATTTCGTTGGGTCGGGAACCGAGCCAGTGATTGGGACGACATCTTCTGGGGAAGTACCCCAGGTAACAGTAGGAGTAATATCCTTAGCGTCTATGAAGACATCGATATCGTATTTCGCTCCTGGATCCGACTTGAGTCCGTTCCAGTACTTGACAGCCTTATGCCACTCCTCGGAATCGTATTTTGGAGCAAGTGGTCTACCCTTGAGGTACTCGAAAGTAACCTCATCAGGGGCGACCATACCAGCTCTCGCGCCACCCTCAATCGACATATTGCAAATCGACATACGGGCCTCCATACTGAGAGACTCGATAGCCGATCCGCAGAACTCAATCACAGCACCGGTTCCACCAGCCGTGCCGATCTGTCCGATGGCGTGGAGGATGATGTCTTTCGAGCTGACGCCGGGGGCGAGCTCGCCGTCGACTTGGATACGCATGTTCTTGCTGCGCTTGGTGATGAGGGTCTGCGTGGCGAGGACGTGCTCGACTTCACTGGTCCCGATACCAAAAGCCAGGGCTCCAAAGGCGCCATGTGTGGAGGTGTGAGAGTCGCCACAGACGACCGTCGTGCCGGGGAGAGTGAAGCCCTGCTCGGGGCCAATGATGTGTACGATACCCTGACGCTTGTCTCCGAGGCCGAAGTATGTGATGCCGAAGTCCTTGACATTGTCCTCGAGGGTCATGCATTGGAGTCTGGAATCCTCCTCCTCGACGAAGGTCTCGATGTTCTTGAGGTTTTTCCGGGAGGTGGTGGGGACGTTCTAGATGAGGGTAGGAGTTAGTTAAGTCTTCTGCAATTGTTGATACTGGGGATTAATTGTGCCATTGTTTGACAATGGGGATCCATTGTGTTTTGGAATGGAGCGAAAGGAACATACGTGATCGGTAGTAGCAAGAGTACAATCAGGTCGTCTGACTTTCCTGCCAGCATTCTTCAATCCCTCAAAAGCTTGCTATGTGTTTTGTTAGTTGGTTGCATTGGCATACACTTCGGGTGTGAGTGCTTACAGGAGAAGTGACTTCGTGAACCAGATGCCTGTCTATAAAACTGCAAGTCAGCCCAGCCCAGGACAATATCATCTTCACCTTTCGAATATAATCGAGTAGCATAGGGTAGAGGAGGAGAGGAGAGTAGAAGGACAGTAATATCGACGTACCAATATAAAGCAGAATCGTTCCATCAAGTCGCTCATCCACGATATGGTCCTGGAAAACCTTATCGTACAAAGTCTGCGGTCTTCCCTCTGCAGTCGGCATGATGGGCGAGGGCAAATAAGGGCTTGCAAAGTATGTGGGAGTCTGGCTGGGCTTCCTTCTTTCCTTCCTTTGGAGATTTGAATAGTCAATGGAAGATGACAAGAAGAAGGAAGAAGAGGAAGAGGAAAGTGAAGGTATTCCGAAAGAAAAGATTGGGGAGAATGGGAGGTTTTAAATGTTTGAATGGCGAGGAGGAAGGGAAAGATGTTTTGTACTGTGCTGTGCGGGGTGGGTTGTCTTCCAGTGTCTACTCGATGATGCCAAAGCTTGTCGGCGCCGACATCGGGAGGAGATCCCTGTGCAAGGCGGGGGCGGAAGTGGGGTCACCAGGGTAGTGGCCAATTGGAGGCGCAGTATTACTCTCCGTCAATGGAAGGAGCAGGAGAGGTGAATTTCTTGATAAATCTTCGTGGCTGAATCTCGCATATAACAAGATAGAGCAGGCAATTGGACGCAGAATGGAGGCAAACGGAGTCTTTGGTTTAGGTGAGAGGAATTGGTGTGAGCAAGTCAGTCATAAATAGCCCGGAACTTGTGGAATGCGAAGCTCCGAGTCGGGATAGAGGGGTTGAGTTCCATGTCCATTGCCAGTTACTTTTCTTATAGACTTTTCCGTATACCGGAGGTTGAAGTCAAAGAGGTGATACGCAACTCAACTCAACTATTGCCTTCAACAGCCAGCCAGCCTCTATCCTATTCGCATGTCACTTACTCGGACACGGATATTGTACATCCGCCCGCTCTTCGTTTGCAGGCACAAATGATCGCCCATGCATTTGCATTCGCAATCGAGGATCTGGAGTAAGGGCCTACGCACAGCAGCTGCAGCCACTGAGTTCAAGTCAATGCTCTCATGGCCTGATATCCAAACCTTGATTCACAGTATCAACTACCGTACCTCTAATACATTTCTCTCAAGTCTTAAATTTCCAATCCCATTCACCTCACCCCCTCTTCTCACGCATCCACCCATTACACAGCTGATAATCATAATTCAATTGCGGCATAATACTAGCACTACTATTCCGACAATTCCAAGTTTCTCAACTTCCCTCGCCTCTTTCAATCACCTGCATAATCTACATGCAGCCTTGAACCCGTACCTCGCTCTCGTCTGCATGGCGAAAGCATAACACAAAAAAACTATAACCCAGCCCAACGATACCGCAACCCCAAGAAGTACACCGCTTCTGCGGCCTGCGGTACAAACAGAAGCCATTCCCCTATCATAATCCTAAACGAATACTCATTCACAGTCCAATAAGAAGTACCAATCGACGAAAGACCTTCCTCTTCCGTCCCCAGAGTGGAGAGTCCAGGCACATACCTAAATGGACCCCAGCCATACCCCATCTTTAGACCCCTATCAAGAGCCGAAAGACAACACCGAATGATCTCAGAGCTTGTAATCCGATCCCCACAATCCGAACAAGAACAACCAATACGACAAACATACCTATGCAGAAGAGTGCGGCCGCAACGAATAAACTGATATCTTGCCAAGTCAGGCTCTGTTTATCAAATCTCTTCCTGATACCGGACTCCGGATTGAAGACAGGTTCCACGAATAGCCATGCATTCTGCAGCATACCGAGGACCACCTGGCCAACTGACAGCTGCGCGCGTGCTTGCTGGGGGGCTCTTTTGACTGGAGATTTGCCAGCTTGATGTAGCACGACAGCTTTCATGTTCTTACCCTTCGTTTTCCCCGCATTCTCCGCTGTCGGCGCTGGAGGTGGATGGGGATGGCGAACTACGAGCCTATCTCCTGAATCGGGTTTCTTTCGGCTCGGGCTCAGCTCCCTTTTGTTGTTTGGTTTGGTTTTCGAAGGACTTTCTATGCCTCCTTTGCCGCCTAGGGCTACCCGAGTAGCTTCCTTCTTTGCTTCCTCTTTCTGTTTCCTCAATTTTGGAGGAGTTAGCTGGTCTTTGCTCTGACCTTCTGCCTTTTTGACAGCCAGAGTGTGCCTGAGATGCTGAAATGCCATCAGTGCCGCGTTTCGGGCCGCCTGTTTGTCCTTCTCGGGAGTGAGGGACGTAGACATGGATATGGGTGTGTTCTTCAATTCCACCCTTTCTCCTCCGGGAGAAGCCATCTGACATAATCTTGCGGTCCGCTCCTTCGTCTGTTCTAGCTGGTGTACCGATGATGTAACGGTGCCTGCTGCTTGAGTTTGGTACGACGTGCTCTGCTGCTGCCTCTGTCTGTTTTCCTGGAACGAGTCCACTCTCAGAGGCATTCGGCTCAACTTGTGCTGTAGTGATCGCACTCTCGCTCGATCTTCGTTCATGTCTTGGCCGTCTAGCTGAGCGGGAAGGTACCGATGAAGATCGTTTCCAGTAGTGGTGGTGATGAACATGTTTGTGGATGACATTGGATGGTCTGGCTCTGTCTTGATTATCGTGGGTGGCATCCACTGCGAGAATTAAGTCAATACGTGGTTATACGCGAGAACACAAAGCAATGTGATAACATACCACTTGGAACGAATCTTTCACTGGGGAGTTCGACGGGATTCTGGCTGCAAAGGGATCTTTCAGTATGACCGGCGGTAGTTCGTTCAGGCAAGTTATAATTCGTGCCTGTCTGCTGGGATTTCTCTGGTTTTGGGCCAACGGCCGGTGGATCTGGACCTGCTTCGTCGAGACTGACTGGAATGAGATCACTGAAGCTCTTTTTTCTCGTGGGTCTTCTGAATCCTCCATTTGCGCTGCCTTCTCTAAAAAAGACTCCAATCTTTGAGAAGGCGATCTAGTCGATGGCGGCATCAATGGTTTTGGCGATGCATTGCCTACTGCTATGGATATGCCCAAACCTATAGGGGCGGTCTTTTGGTCATCTGGTAGAGCATTTGCAAGCGCAGGCCGAATGGGGCTTAAGATCGCAGGGTTATGGATGGTAGTAATAGAAGACTCGTTGTCTTGTCGACGAGTCGGAGAACCAACAGGCTTTCGTCGTACTGAATGCATGGATGTTGCTTCAGTCGATCTATGTTCGTGCTTCAGCGGAGATGAGACAGGTCTATGGCCGAAATAATCCTTTTGTTTGATAGCAGTTTGGTCGACATATGGCGTGGGATCAGCAGCGCTGGGCATTGGAAAGAGGCGATCTCCAGGCGAAAGTTCTGGCAACTGTAAGTCAAGCCGGAGTTGCTCCCATGTCACGACTTACCAATGACAGGAGTTCCAACCACTGACTGGATAATCGGACTCAAGTCAGGTTCGGCAACACTACTCCACCCATTCTCACTCAACTGCCATTTCCCACGTCTTCTCTGCTTCATCTTCTTTTCCATTTTCTTCTTGTTCTCCCTAATCGTCTGAACACGTTCAAGTTCAAGCCGATGCTTCATCTCTGCCTCTTCGTACCTTCTCTTCCTTTCTGCTACTTCTTTGGCTTCTTCGTCGAGTTTTCGCTTAGTTTCCTCGCTCATCTGACTTGGCTCACTGCCACTGCTTACATCCCAGTATCCCGTTCTTGGATTCGCACCCTGGACTCCAAGATAGTCTTCGCTCCCTTTCATACTACGTCTTTGCTCTCGCCTAACCTTCTTGTCTTCAAACATCTGCTGTGCTGGGGTGATCTGTTTGTCCTCTGAGAAGCCGAGAATTGAGATTCGGAAACCAAGATCGTCTTGTTCTATTGGAGGAAGTGCTGGCAGTGGTTTCCTCAGCCGGTCGATTTCGGGATTTCCATTCGATTGTTCTTTGTTCGTCTTCTTGCCCCACGAACCTAAAAGTTTTCTCAGTCCATTTCCTCGACCGGATCCATGTCCAAGCTTTTCGACTGTGCCTGTTTCATCAATCGTAGTTCTCGGTCTTGTTGTCTCCGTTGCAATTCCATAAATCGTCGTCTCCTTTCCCTCTCTCTGCCTTCCGCAGCTTCCATTTCCACCCTCAAGTCCACCGGTATACTCTCCATATCCATTCGCCCCTCCATACGATAGAATGCCAACTGATCCAGGACTTCCATTGCCAAGTTTTGTGGAAGTGCTTGTATCAATCGCCAGCCTCTCGAATGCTGGATTAATAGCTCTGCTAGGACTGGTAGAAGTGTGGGCAGTGGTAAGTCCCCTAGATACCGATCCCCCTCCACGACCTGATTCAAGAGCTCTCGTATCATTATGCGCCACTTGCCATTTCGAGCTTCCAACAGGAAAGTCCCCGGGACCCCTCTCACGCGGGAAAGATGCAGTAGCCCGCTCCCGCTGAGATCGATCCAGACTCCAGCTTGCATATCCCGACGCGCCAGCCAGCGAGGGGTGTTCAAAATCTTGGCTTGCACCGCTAGCTTTGCCCTTCCCATCATCAATTCCCTCAACCGCCATGTCAGCATGTACGTGCCGCTGGCCATTCGCCAAAGAGGCAGCACCTGGCAGATCAAAAGCACGCCCATCGGTCCTCTCGGCACCAGTAACGTTTTCGAGAGGATATTGCCCATCTTCTCTACGTAGCCGTAACGTGCCTCCTCTCTCGGGGCGATTACTTGGCTTTAGTTTTGATAATGCTTCGCCAAGACTTGATGAGCGACGACGATGTCTCCTCTCGCCTTGAGTGGTGAGAGCGGCTGGTGGTGGAGACTTGTTGCGTTTGTGCTTTGGGAAGATTGAAGATGGGTGCCAGCTGCTTGAGCGAGGTGGTGGTGTTGGGGATTGAAATATTGGAGCTGGTGTTTGCGATGGTTGGACTTCTGTGGACATTGCTATGGAGTGGTAAATGTGTTGATTATTGAAAGAGAAGTCAGAGGTCAAGGAAAGGATGCAATGCGTTGAATTTTAAAGTTTGGCATGGTTGAGGAGGAAGGTACAGGTGTGAGGAGAAGAGGAAGGAGCTACACACTTACCAGACTAGATGAGAAGCATACTGAAAATTGAACTTGCGAAACTGGAACGCTTACGAAAATGCATCAATTACTATGATATATGACTGCCTATCATAGGATGCTCCAGAATCCAAACGCCTACCAATGCTGCCAAATTCCCCTAACCCAACTCAAAATCTTGATGGACCCCTTTTGTAAGGGCTGTCAACATTTCCCGGTCTCCAATTCAACCCTGCCGGAGTGCTTGATCTTCGATCATCTCCATTCTCTTGGAATGGACCTCTGCCATGGAGGAAAGATTTCGGAGCATCGCTCGGCCTCTTGGCCGGGCTCTTGCTCCTCTCCCGTTGCTCTTGGATTTCCCGGCTAGCCATATCAAAAGAATTCCTGGGAGGCTCACGTGCTTGGATATCGTACATGCTGGTGGCTTTCTTGAGCGGCGAATTCACATGGCTGTAGACACCAAGACTACCTCCATCCCCTGTGCCTGTGCTTGAAGAGATAGCTCCGCCCATGCTCTTGCGGAATTGGGGCTGTCGAATGGCGGGACGGGGTGTGATCCCACTGAACGGTGTAGGTTCTCGGGAAGTATAAGCTGAAGGGGTGAATGCTGGCGCGGGTGATGATTGTCTGGAAATACCAGTCGAGTTTTCAGGATCGACATGTTTGGCGTAGTTGGGATTTGGGTTGGTACGGAAACCTCGTCTGAGAAGGACAGTCGGGGTGTAGGTGTCAACATCGCCATCACCTTCATAGTCTGTCACACTACCAGCATCCGAATATTGCGTGCCAACATCGCGTGTAAGTGGATTCAGTCGGGGGTGGACATATTTGATGTCATACTCGCTCATGACCTCTTTATGAATTATAGCCGAGTCCTTCTCTTGCTGAGAGAAGAATGTTGAAAGGAGATATAACTGCGATGATATCACTATTTGTAAAATAAGAGTCGTAAAGACAGTGACGCTTGGTCGCGGATCTGTAGCCAGAGTAGGAAGGAAAAGCCAGTAGACCAAGACGTGGCCTGGGCTGAAAAAGCAGAACAAGCGGAGACAAATGGGTATTGGATCCCACACAGCAATTTCCCACACATCTCGAGTTGGGTCTGGGTGTGCTCTGGATTCTGCGCTGGTATCTCCCAATATGCCCGTAAGGAATCGCAGTGGAGAAGAAGAAACTGGAGATGAATCGACACGCACTCGATGTGCAGAGGGGGTGCTTTGAGGAGCGTCGATGGAGCTTTCGAATAAGCGGTAATGTCGTTTCCGACTAAATGTGTATGTAGCATTGAGAAGAGAAAAGGTCGTGAGAAGATAGACTGTGAAAGTGGCCTATACAGTTGTCAACAAAGTGGCCTTGAGGAGCGGGGCGTGTTGTTTACTTACAATAGAGCTCAACCAGCCAGTCCTGGAGTAATCGTCGCCAAAGACATCATCTCCTCCACTCCCCAGCGAAGATTCCGTGTTCGCCCTCGCAATCAGGAGAACTATATGTAGTCCTAAAGCAAGAGGGGAAGCGTACTGCTTGTCCCAATCCGCCGTCTCAAACTCCTCGCAAACATACAGCCACCAGTCGCCCGGGTTCAGGTAATCCTTGACGCGCTGGATGGTCGGCTTTCTGCGCACAAGTCTCGGCATGTTGGGCAGAATGCGATATCCTTCCTCACATGGTCGAATGTCGAAAAGTTGAGGTGGTCGAGTGACACTGAGGTCAGGGCAGTGACCTCTGTTTACAGGCACCTGAAACTCGGATAAAGTATTTGAAGGTGCAGTGGAGAGCTTCAGCTGTTTGCAGACAGGGGTGCTGAAGCGCTAGCGCTAGTGGGATGCCGCCCTGTTGAAGCTCCAAGTCCCGCCTCGTCGGTGATGATAGCAGAAGCCCAAGTCCAATTCATTCGACATCAACAAAGAACAGACAAGATGGCAGCTCCAGCTTCTGCCTACAAGGATAGGCAATTCCTTGCGGTGATTGGAGACGAGGTGAGTTTCTTTATCCGCGCAGGTAGGAATAGCTAGCTAATCTACAAGCCAGGACTCTGTTACTGGACTGCTACTTGCAGGTGTTGGTGTATGAATTACCCTGATTATGGAATACTTGAGCTGGGAGCTGATGCAGACCTGGATATAGCATGTTACAGAGCCACCTGATTCGCAGAAGAACTTCCTGGTTGTCGACAGCAAGACGGACAATGCGGCTATCGAAGAGGCATTCGAGAGATTCACAGTTGAGAGGAAGGATATTGGGATTCTGTTGATTAACCAACATGTACGGACGTCGGCTATGCCTTCATAAGATCAATTTGTTAACCAATTTGCAGATTGCGGAACGAATTCGTCACCGAGTCGATCAATATACAGCCGCCTTCCCAGCTTTGCTTGAGATTCCTAGCAAGGACCACCCATATGATCCAGAGAAGGATAGTGTTCTAAGACGTGTACGAAGACTCTTCGGAGAATAGATGGAAGATGCAAGATATGAGCTCATGATTGCCTGTATTGTTGTCTGGTTTTGGAATTGGACTCTATATTGATGGAGGAGAGATAGGCGTTTACTGAACAAATACACCTTTAAGCTTCCACAAAGCCTCTCAAACACTCTCTATGTAACGTTGAATAGATAACTTCACGTACTATTGGGGGCGGGCTAGACATAGCACTGCTCCCACGAAATAGTGGCAAGAGCCAAGTAGCTGCTCCGGTACTACCAATGATGTTAACATTATTTACGATTTAGTACGATATGGACATGCGCAAATCATCAAATCCCAGATATGTTTCTCGAATTCAAGTAATGAGACCCGCCGTAGATACAAATGCGCTCCCAAGGGAAAACTCCGTGGCCAAAGGTATCAGATACCAGCGATGCAGTCGAAATAAAACCAGACGATCCATTCATTAATGTCACACTTCGGTCCCTCATGTTCTCCATATTCCACATCCGCTCGGTTCCTCAGTTTTGTTTGACCTACGCGCCAAAGACGACCGTAGCCTCCAAGCAAGTGATGTGGTCCTTTTCCTTCTTGTCTTCATCGGTGGTAATAGCATTTGCGTGGACGTTGTATTTTCCCTAAGAACAGGAATAAGTATCGCTTTTCCAAGATATAGTGGCAAAGCCAGTGTTCCAGGCTAACTTACGGGTGGGATCTCCTTTGGCAACTGAACCTCCTTCATGATCGTGATCGGGCCCTTCTTGATCGGGCACTCCATATCAACATTCTTGATTTGTTCGCAGAGATCGGCTTGAGTGCTGAGAAGTTTGATGAAGCCGTACTTCACAACGATATCGACGATGGCGTTGTCTTCAACAGTAATATCCCGTTTCAGGGTTCCAGTAGCCTTGATGAAGAGTGGCTCTCCACTACAGACCTGATTAGATTATACCACAGCAAGACCGCCTCCGGGGATACGCACGCTCTGGGTGGGTTTGGAGATAGGTCGACCTTCTCGAGGGTAAGGATATCATCGTCGTGTGTCTCCTGGCAGAAGGTGAGAGGGTTATCGCCAGGCACCGCTCCTCCACCGAGCACCTTCTGACTATCGCCGAAGATCGATAAGCCTTCTACGGCGGCGAGGCCGCTGAAGAGCAGGGAGAGCAAGCTGAGTGAGAACTTCATTTTGAGGTCGAGTTCTTTCGTGGAGGGGGAAGAAAGAATGTTCGGTTGTTGGTGAAGTTGGAGGTCTGGACGATTGGAAGTTGGAGACTTGGTCAGGCTGGTCAGGAAGCGCTTGTCAACGAACGACTCAAAGGTGGCGGGGGCTGGGGCTGGGGCTGGCTGGACTAGCGCGGCTGCAAGAGGATGACGATGGTGGAGGTCAGAAGATGCCTAAGCCCTTCCGAAGTTAGCAAATTTCTACACCGATTCCATTCACGACAACGACAATTACTTTTTAATCTTTGCAATCATATATCGGATTGGACCCCTACAAACTTTCAGATAAGTGTTGAACGGAGTACAAGAGTGTACGGAGTACAAGTGCTATATCAGATCTTTCTTTTTATTTTGTCTTCTTGTGTTGAACCGCAGGAAGGAATTGGTGTTCGAATCCCATGGGAACTTTCTACTAGCAAAGCTCATCGCTTCACTGCCATCTATTGAATAAGTTTCATTTTGTAAGATACCATTTCATGTCATCATATTTTATTAAGAAAGCCGTGGTGCCGCTGGGCTGTACGCATATCCTCTTTTCAGTGCATTTGACACAATTGTACTATTACAACGTAACAGCCGCTCTGTACATCACTTGGAACACGATTGCCAAACAAGTTCGGTTGGACCAATTCCTCATTCTGGGCCCTTTCAAACTGACCCTCCAAACATCAATAAACGTTCAATTACGCCCCTGCTTCACTTCTTAATCCCCTCCATCTCAGCCTTAGCAGCACCCAAAATCTCATCCCAATCTCTCCCTCTCAAGAACTCCTCAAAACAAGCCGTCTCCACCTTCACCTTCAACTGATTCGGCTCAATGACCCCAGTAAGGCCAGCCATATACCCAAACTCATCAATAAACGCAGGGCCACCCAGCACCTCCATAGGAACACCAAACTGCTCATGCATAAACTCAACCGTCACTTGAGACAGAACAGCTTCTCTGCCAGTGACTTTCGACCAGAGATCCGCAAGCTCCCCAATACTCAAGTAGCTGTCATAAGCCAGCAACTTCTTCCCCGGCTCCTCCGTCTCAACGAGCGCTTTCACAAAAGGACCAGTTGATTTCGCAGGATCGATGATTGGCATCTTAGAATCCCTCCTCATGGGAAGCATGAAAGTGTACTTCCCCGTATTAGGGTCCAAATTAGGAACAAGGAAGGCATTGGTGGCATAAGCTCCTAAATATATGAGGGACGTCTTCTTCGCCAGCTCAACCTGCTCGGTCTCGATGTAGTCCACGATGGCATTCTTGGACTCCCAGTGGTGCGAATCGGGACATTTACCCTTTGAAGCTCGCTTCATGGGACCGAGTGCTGAATAGATGAATCTCTCGAGGGATCCCACGCCGGCTGCGGCGATGGCAGCGTTCTGCCCGTGCGAGACTTCCAGGTCGAAGGATTGTTGACTGCTGTTTTTGGTGGTGGATTTTGGGTCGCGGTATTGTTCCCAGAAATCGGTGTTGACGAAGATGGCGTTGGCGTTTTGGAAGGCTTGGGATAAAGAGGGGAGCGAGGAGAGGTCTGCTTTCATGACTTCGGCGCCGAGAGATGCTAGATTTTGTGATGCTGAGGATGTAGGGTTTCGAGTTAGGCAGCGAACGTGCCAGTTTGGGAGGTTGAGGAATGTGTGAGCTACGGAGGAGCCTTGATTTCCTGTTGCGCCAACTATGGCGATGATTTTCTTGGTGGAGGACATGATGCAGAAATGCTATGGAATGAGTCGAAATGTGGAGTACAGGGCCTGGTAATCGAATTGGATGGATATGAGTTTGCTATGCCCTGGACAGAGAGCACTACTTATACAATTCTCAGTCCCCTTCACGCTCCAGATTTCACGCAAGCCCTTTTCCAAGTCGGGTGAACCTCAAACAGCGCTCTCCAGCATTCTCGTTCAACCATTGGATGAAATCAAGTAAGCAACCAAATCCATCTAGCTTGCCCGAGTTACAAGCAATACTTTATGTCAACGACAACATTGGCTTACTCTCCCGAGGACCTCTCATTGGTTCCGTAGCGTAAGCCAACCCAACTCGGAGATAAACTCACAACCCCGAGAGACGATGTAAATCCATGGCTTACGTTTTTCAAACCACTCACTCATCCTTCTAAATTCTATTAAAGGACTTTCAAGACGATCTCGGGTCAATTCATATCCTACCTTCTTGTGATTCCATGTTCTCAATAATAATAATAAATGCTGAAGCAGAAACTCCACCAGTCAGATAAATCCAGACTCAATATTCACTTTTAGGCTTCAAAGGAGGAGCAAGATGAGCGAACCAAACATCTCCCAGCCGAGTTCAGAAAAACGTAAAAAGCGAATCCTTACAGAAGCCAGAAAGACTCAGAATAGATTAGCTCAGAGGGCATATCGTACGACATGACCTCACGCAACTCACCCCCCGTCCTATTTCCATTCAATCCAGTCAGCTAACTTAAATACTTCCTAGGTCAGAGACAGAAAGAACTCGCGAAAATCTCATCAGGGAGAGAACAGCTGCCTTTCAGATTACATGAACTTCGACCTCGCCAGCCTCGTGGAGTAGGGGGTAGATGTGGCGATGAGGATGTGTGCAATGAAGCTACTCCTACAACTGTACACGCGTCCAGCCAACTGGAGAGTACTAGCAACATCATTTCCCATTCCCACGTTATTACAGGTCCTGAGCAAGAGCAAGCAAACTCGTTACAAAACCCAGATCCAAATCCAGATCCAATAAATTCCGAATCTATCCCATGGCACGAACCGCGTAATGCAGAAATAGATCCCGTTGAGATCTACCAAGCCAGGTTATCTACTGCGAGGTTTATGTCTAATGTCGATTTAACTCTCGCGAGAAGGCCTAGACCTGTGCCATGGTTTGGAACCATGGGTATACCGTTTGCGGATTTTGGAGATCCTCCTTCGATTGAGTGTGCTGGCGATCCTCTGGTTTACGGTACTTCAGTATTGATGATTAGTCCTGGTATGCCTCAGTCCGGGTCTCAATCTCAGTCTGGATCGTCGAATCGAGATAGAGATGTACAGAATGCTGTACTAGATGACCGACCAATAGGTACTGCACTTACAGGTAGCATCTTGTACCAAGACGAGCAGATGTACCCAGCGACATCAATATCCTTCGCAGAAGTCCCCTTGGATGGAATCATCACAACCAACGCTCTCATCCCACAACCAACAACCACCACTTCCACTTCCACCTCCAACCACCAACACCACCACTCCCTCCCCTCACCCTACATC
>JAFJYG010000383.1:0-47214 GCA_017366145.1 Cadophora sp. M221
GATGCTGTAGGGAGCGTTCTCGCATGCTTTCGTATCGCACTTTAGGAATGAGGAGGACAGGAGGTATTACCTGGAGGAAGACCCCGCGCATCGGGCGTTCGTGGAGAGCTTGAAGGATATCATTCAGAATGTACGGGTGGTGGATTATACGCCTGGGGTATTCTGAGAGGACTTGTTCCGTTTTGGGCGGGTTGGGCTAGAAAGGGACAAAGAGATGGGAGGAGGACCCGGAGAGGAAGGGATTTCGGGTTTGAATACTGGCTGGCGTTAGAGGATGCGAGAAAAGTCACTTAGTGACTTGATATGATAGATTTTCTGTTTTGGTTTGAAAATAGGATTCAGGTGTGATGCCGTGTCATTCGTGTTTGTACAGTGTTCATTCTGCTGCATCTACGAGCGCCCTGTCTAGTGCCGATGCTGGTATCCAACCCCCTTCCAAAACGCCGTTCCATGCCAATGCTATGCCCGTAAATTCGACTCTATGATACGTGAAAGGAAGTTGTTCGTGCCATTACACCATGAAGGATTCACCGCATCCGCATTGTTCCTCTGTGAACTGGTCAGTGTTCTGCTATGAAAGATCTGGCAGGGTGCACTTACTTATGTTAGGATTGGTAAAGACAAATCTCTGGTTCAGCTTGTCTTCTACCCAGTCCATTTCACTTCCAATAATACTGAATAGCGCCTTGCTGTCTATGAGCACCTTGACACCATCCTGCTCCACCTCCTCGTCAAACATGCCCGGCTTCTCCACGTACTCCAGATGGTACGCCAGCCCACTACACCCGCGATTCCGCACTCCAACCTTGATGAGTTTCGGCTCGGGTTGGTTCAGCAATTCTCTCAGTTGGCCGACAGCACCTGGCGTGAGCTTCATAGCAGCTTTTCGAGCTCGTAGCTTGGGCCGAGGCTTTGCTCGGGGTTTTTCCGATGTCGCTGCTGCTGTCGTCGAGGTCGGGCGGGATATCTGCGCCTCCTTCTCTGTGATGCTAATGACGGTTTTCTCTTCTGATGGTGCTTCTAATGTGACTTCATATTGCTTTGTGTGTTTCGGTGGGCGGGTCTCATTGACTTGCGGGATGGATCCTGCGATCGATGTGTCTGGGATGCCGGCATTTCGGGGCAGTGGAGGTTGCGGTTCTAGGGTATAGGGTGTGTATGCTGTACTGGTTTGCATCTTTCGCTTTGAGGAGGCCTGCAGAGACTGGGCTGAGGAGAAGGTTCGTAGGATGTGAGGGCATGGGCGGAGTGAGGAGGGTAAAGAGGCGAATCGGAAAACGAAGCTGGCTGGCGATGCCAATGGCGTGATGACCCTGTGTACAGACATCGTTGCTGTGATCTAGAGAGAGTTGTTTGAAGGAGGAGTGGTGAGGGTTGTAGAGCGACAGGAAGGTTGTTGGAGTCAAGACCGCCTGATATCCTTGGTAATCGCGCCACTGCTCGAGGCTTTGAGAGTTAATATGGGGGAGCTGCGAGCCAATCACAGGGCTACAGATTGTAAGCAGCTCAATGACAAGCTTGTGAATAAGAACAACTCTCAATTTTGTAAGGACAACAGAGAAAATAGATAGAACCAGTTCATATTCTTTAAAGACGAAATTGAGAAGTTTAGAGATGGTTCGTGTCTTTGACCGTGGCTTCTTCACAAGCCCAAAATCGGCGTGGTGATGTAACTTTCTCGTTTGCTTCTCTCGAAGCAGTCTAGCCCTGTGACAAAAAGCGGCACTGAACCCTTCAAAGCGCTTTGAAAGATATTTTCTATACAGTAATCAAATGTCGTGAAATATTTAGGTGATTTGTGAGCATTATGAAATCACAATTTGTCTCTTGGTCCAAATTTGAATTTCAATATGAAATTGTTATGTTTACTGAATACCAAAAAGGTTTGGAGACTGCCTCAAAATGTTTGCCGCCGCTTTTCGAATCCGCTACAAGCTAGTGCAGATCTCGACTCCAGACCCTTGCTCCAAACATTATTGGATCGACGGGGACAGGCTGACGAGGCAGATGCCACACGAGAGTTCGTGCCAATTACTGAAACCAAACACCGAAACTTCACAGAAAAGCCTGCGCATTAAGTAGTCTGTCGATATTTGCAAAGACGTCCTGCTGCTATGAGGTGAACAATGGAGCCTTCCCCCCTCACCCAGCAAGCCCGCCCGGAAGTGTTCCAACAGAAGGTCGTTGCTCTATACGAGGAGCTCTTCAAGGTGGGGAGATTTTATCTGATAAGTTGGGGAAGATGTACTAAGTGTTTGACAGGATGAAGAAGACCATGAGAAGACAGAGGGGTACTGGAAAGAGTTCTTTCTGCTGAGACCGGACAAGGCCACATTGCAAACGTTGATTGGGGAATTGAGTCCAGATGACTTGTTGCATCTCCAGGTACGAGGCTGAGATGAAACAAGAGGAAGACAGAGAAACTGATGAGGAAATAGGTGCAGACTCGACAACTGTTTACCAGAGCGGTAGGATGCATCAAAGCAGGAAGTGCTCCGGCAGATGCGCATGCTCTCGATGTAAGGCCCGGCGCATCCCTTGTTTCATTGCTACAAGACGAGGCTGATAATCCAGACCATCACAGCTTTCCTGACCTCGGTCCTCTCGAAGAAGTATACCAATGCGAGTTCGGATATAATAAATGTCCTAGCAGGGCTGGATGAGGTGGATGCTGTCTTCACGGACTTTGTTGCTGCGCTGGATGTCACAATAAGGACAGGGAGAAGCTGTATGCGTCCATTTTCGATTGTCCATGAGCTCTGCTAACACTCTGCAGTGGATATTCGGCAAAAGGCAATTGAAGTTGCTTTGTCTGTTGTATCTGGCGCGTACCAGACGAGTCTTCTCTCCTACTTCACACATCGTGATTTGTTCCCTTCTCTCATGAAAGTAAGGGCCCTGAAAATCACAACCTGGACGGAGCTGACAAGATTAGTATGTTCAAGATTCAGATACCACTTCCCGCGCATTCGAGCCCTTCACTCTCCTCGGCCTTCTATCCAACTACAACAAATTCGAATTCCAGAACCCCTACAGATTACGACTTGATGATTTCGTCAACGAGAGCGCAATACAGAAGATAATTAGGTCTGTAGGGCAGACATGCTCAAATTCCCGGAGCAAATATGTGGCAGTTCAAGAGGATCTGCCTGAAGGGTGGTCGATCAGTGGTACTCTAAGCTTGATTGGATTGGGTGCTATTGCTCCAGGAGGTGCGAAGCCTGTGGCTCCTGTCATCGATCCCGAAGTTGCGAAAGAGATGTTCTCGAAACTGTGAGTGAACTTCTCAGATGTTCTGGCTAAAGCTAACAATTTGCAGTCCTGGAAGTGAAGCAGCTGTTCTGCTTGCAACATATGACTTTGCACATGCAAATAAGCTATTTTGCTTCAACTTCGTCTCTCTACCGGCGGAGAAGGGTCTTGAAGCTCCCATCAGCAGTTTTATCTCACTCACATCATATCTTCTACAACATGCGCACACATCTCTGCGAAATACGCAATACTCACATCTCAATCTACTCATCATACGCCTACTGATAGAAGATCAAGTATTATGCAAGCGGATATGTAGCGATGAAAGCAAGCTGCCAGTTCGGTTATGCCGACAAAGATCACCATATCTGCCTTTAGTTCGTGGAGATAGAGTACTCGCAGCGAGTCTTCTGGATACGATGATCGATGGGATCAACCATAATTTACGGAGACGTCTAGATGTGGAACTTTATATCACTTGTGTGGGGATCATCTTGAGGATCATCTCTCATCTTTCGAGGTCTCGAACCCGACTCAACTACCATTGGTCGGAGCTCTTCAGGTCGATCCTATCCCTTGTTCGCTTCCTCACCACCTACCAAGCCGATCTGAAGAGTTCAATGCATATTGAAACTCTTCTTGATGACCTCGTCAATTTGATCGCTTTGTCTCTTTCGGCCGGCGAATCATTCCTCCCCACACCAGCGGCGTACGACGATCTGTTCTACAAGCTAGTAGAGACAGGTGAGAATCTGGTAAAGTTCCGAGACAGTTATGACCTAGGGAAACGGCCCACGAGCTCGATAGACACGTTGATTAGTGTTAGCACACACTACAATCAACTCTTGGACGATGGTGCATCAAGACGAGGGAAGCATCTCACGAGTGCGCAAGTCGCCGGTGTGATCAAGCAAGGATACGAGACTTTGAGCATTCAAGCCAAAGAGGGGTTGGATAGCTGGGACAAGTATCGGGAGGCAGATAGACGGACGTTCTTGAAGAAAATGGCGCGGACAACGGTAGCTGATGTCAAGACTTTTATTAGCGAGACTTGAGGTCGGACTCAAGTCTAGAATGGAATAACATCGTAGGATCTCCAAAATGGTAGTAGCCCAATCGTCTCTTTGTACGCGTGAATACGAGATGATGTCTAGACGTATATATAACCATTGTCGCTTGGTCTCGTTGCTCTTATTATACCTGGAACACCCAGGAGGTGTTTAGTCTCCAGCGGCTAATGGTTGTTGGCCTTACTACCGCGACTCATCTCTTGCCGCGGTCGCTAACAGTTGAACAGACCAGCTGCTTCAGAGTCATTCTATTCAAAGTGCGAAGCATATTCCAATTAAAGTCCAAACCTAAAATGGCTCATGGTCCAGCGGCAAGTAGCCCCGTGGCACGGCGCTTCGAGAGAAGGTCGAGTTTGGACGGCCGGCTGCGAATCATCTCCAAGCGAAGGTAAACACCTGAAACACAAAACATGCAGTCCTTCGATTCGCTGTAAGTTGAACCGAGTGTATCCTTCTTCCCCGTCAAGTTGAGTTGAGTTGAGTCACGATACCATGTATGTACCTCGGGCATGCATGCAGGGCAGAGCAGATTTCCAGCAGTGCCTCCACCGATCATCATGGAGATTTCTGTCTTTGTATGATGGAGGTGGAGGAGGTTGAAAGAAAGTTGGCGGGCAGGGATGCCGACTGGTTTTCGAGAACCAAGGAAAGGACCCTGAATGCCCTGAAGGACCCTTGAATGGCAGGGCATGACAGGGTCAAGCGAATGCCCTATGTCCCCTGATTCGCTGAGGACTTTGCCCGCGGCTTGAACCCCCCAGCGTATCCCGTTCACTGCAAGCCTTCAAGCCGTTCAACGGCCCAAACCCAGTCATCATCCATCATCCATCATCCCACCCACCCACACGAGCCCACCTCCACATCGTGTGCACTGTTCTGGTCTGCACTTGTCCTGTCCTGTACCTGCTTGCCACCATTCCCACCATTCCACTCTTCCACTCTTCCACCATTCAACCTTCCCAAGTCAGGGCACCTCCACTGCAATGCAGCCACCTGATGCAGGCCTGTCAGGCACAGCCTCCCTCGGCAACGGATATTCTTCCAATTTCTCGACTTCTGTATGGCTTCGATGTCGTCAGGGTGCGTCGTGCCTGCCAGGTCCTCATCCGAGCTGAGGCCGCCATTTGCTCTACAGCAATAAAGACCAGCGCAGGGAGGCAACTTCCATTCTTTTTTGGATGGGCACCTTCAAAGTACTGCACCGCTCCATCACGGTGTCCCCTGATATTCAGTCATATATGATCATCGCCTCCCGGGTCGTAGTCATAGCCAATTCCTCAATATCAGTTCGAATCGACTCGTACCGCATCAAATAGCTGCAAGTCATTTTCATCCATGGAGCATCACCCACAACCAGTCTTACCTACGAACACCCATTAGTGAGACTATTAAACACTACTACCCCATCGTCCTACCTTACTTTACTCTCGAACACCTCAAGAGCCGCCTAACGCAGCTCTTCTCACTCGGGTCGCCTGTCGCAGAATCGACTGGTTGTGAGCCTTCCTCGTCAAAGCGCTTATTTTTGGGCCACAACAAAGGGCATCGAATCCACGTCGAATCTCGAGTACCGGCGCATGACCGTATTTTTGGAATCAGAAACAAAGATATCCCTTTGTTTCGAGTATTGCCTGATTTGTTTGAGTCCTTTGGGCCCGATTCTAGCCTGCTCCTTAAGTGTATGTCCTTCCCCCCGCTACTATTCTCTTAAGTTCCCGAGTTTCTGCGATTCACCTTAGACGAGTTCATACATTTTTTTGCCCCTTCCTATTGTCCATACAGCACAATAATAATTACTCTTTTTTTTTCCTTACCTCGCCTAAAATCAGCAACAATATTAGTGACTGTTGCCCATTCACGAGTCGTGTTCTGGGAATAATTCCTATTATTCGTCATCAACAACTGTCCCTTTTATTACAGTCACAAAACACCTTAATACTGTCTCATAAAACCTCTACACCCAACCACATTTCTTTGGCTCGATATCAGAAATCCCTAGACAACGTCTGCAAAGACCTCTCATACACACATACTAAGATGTTGCCTCTGGGTGGACTTAGACGCTTCCTCGCATCACATACCGAGATGTCTTCAGCAAGAAATCAACCAAACCCAAGTCAAGGCTTCCCCGCCGTACCGTCAACTCTCAACGCCGGTGACCATGAGCTGCGAGACTGGCCTCCCAACTACTCGCCTCCTCCTAACACCACTCCTTACTACACACCATACCTCGGTCTTCGAGCACGATTATCGCAAGTATGGATAAATCGGTGGACAGTCCTACTGATCCTCATCATTTGCCGACTACTCCTCGCCACCAAGGACCTTACCTCCGACATCTCAAACGCCAAATCAGAAGCATTATCAGCATGCACGAGCGTGGAGAAAGTCGGCAGTGCGATGGCATCCATGCCTCACTACCTGTCCGACGGCGTGAACGCCCTCGCTGCTGATGGTGTCACGAGCGCAGTGAACGGGTTGATGAGCATGCTGCTCATGTCCGTCTCTGCAGTTGAGGAGATTGTCCTCTTCGTCATCCATATGATGACATCGACTTACCTGTGTCTCATTACCCTCGCTGTCTCAGGAAGCTTGCACGTCGCTCTCGACATGATCGAAAAGGTTGGAGAGTTCGTCAACAAAACTATTGGCGATATTACCAGTGGCATGACAAGTGAGATCGGAGACTTCCAGAATGGATTCAACTCATTCCTCAGCGATATCAACATTGGCGGCATCTTCGGAAGCTCGAAGGATCCTCCAAAGATCGATCTGACCTCTTCCATCGACAAGCTGAAGTCTATCAAGCTCGACACCAATGCTCTAGACTCTGACATTGCCAAGCTCAATGCATCCATTCCAAACTTCGACCAGGTTCAAAATTTCACTGACAATGTTATCCGTTTTCCTTTCGAGCAGGTCAAGAAGCTCATGAACGAATCTCTGGTCGCATACAAGTTCGACAAGTCTGTCTTCCCAGTCGCGCAGAAGGAATCCTTGACATTCTGTTCCGACAGTCCCGCGATAGACAACTTCTTCGACGGTCTCATCAAGGTTGTCAAGAAGTCCAAGATCGTCTTTCTCACAGTTCTTTCGATTCTTGCTGTTGCTGTCTGTATCCCAATGGCTTACCGAGAGATCTGGAGATGGCGACAAATGCAACAGAGAGCTGTCATGCTTCAGGCGAACGCCTTCGATCCCATGGATGTCATCTACATCGCCTCGCGACCATACACGACAACCGCTGGTATCAAATTATCCTCGAAGTTCAAGACAACCAAGCGACAGGTCCTCTCGCGTTGGTTCGTCGCGTACGCCACAACTCTTCCAGCACTGTTCGTCCTCGCGCTTGGCCTGGCTGGACTTTTCAGCTGTCTTTGCCAATACATCGTCCTGAAGGTTGTGGAAAGGGAAGTTCCTGCCCTTGCAACTGAAGTGGGCAACTTTACCGGCGTCGTTGTGCTAGCACTCAACAACGCATCTACGGCTTGGTCAAGATCTGCCAACGAAGTCATCGCAAGCACCAACAAGGAGATCAACAGTGATGTTTTTGGCTGGGTCAATACTACAACAACAGCTGTGAATGGCACCTTGAATACCTTCACCGACGAGATGGGCAAGGCCTTGAACACAACATTTGGTGGTACCATTCTCTATGACCCGATCAAGGAAGTTCTCAACTGCTTGATCGGGCTCAAGATTGCTGGTATCCAGAAAGGTCTTACCTGGGTCTCGGATCACGCTCATGTCGATTTCCCACTCTTCAAACCAGACGTTTTCTCCCTCGGTGCTGCAGCAAGTGTAGCATCAGACTCCGACTCGACCGACTCGTTCCTCTCTTCTCCAGGCAGCGTAGCAAGCGACGACATCACCGGCGCCGTCATCAAAGTCTCGCTCAAGCTCCAAGAAGCCATCAGGGAGGAAGTGTTCATCTCACTCGCCTTGATCGGCGTCTACGTCCTCATCGTACTCATCGGCCTGGGACGCGTCCTATTCGGCTTTCTAGGCCGCGACAAGACACGAGCAGAAGGAGGACCAAGTTTCACTGGCGACAACAGAGCACCCATTTCACCTCGCTCACCGAATAGAGGCGACATGTCCATGTTCCCAGCTTTCGGCGCACCCGTCAGCTCCATATACCCCACGCGAAGCAACGGCGACGCATGGGCGACAGACGAGCCTCGAAATGAGAAGATGGGTGCTGTAGGCCATCGCAGTGTCGAGGCTAGTGTTAAGCCTGGGCACGAGAGAGTGAGCAGCTACGGGTACTTGGATGGGAAGCACTGATCGTTCAGTGATGATGGCTTTGGGCTGGTCCTCGACGCCTCTTGGGTTTTTCTTTTTTGGCGTTCTTTAAATGCATAGAGGGGACTCGGCACGGCACATTGGGATTGGAGTTTTTCTTGCTTGCTTGCTTGCTTGCTTGCTTGCTTGCTTACTCGTCTTTTGCACAACGAGGGGGGCCAGGATACGTCTTTCCTGCTTTCTCAGCTTTTTGTGTTGCATTGCATTCAGTTCTCAGAGTCGGTTGGTTCGTTGGATGGATTGGATACCCAAGTAGTTGTCCAAAGACACACTTCAAGAGCGGACAGCGCCCCGGTTCTGGGGTGAGAAGAAAGGAACGGAACATACTGGGGTATATCAACGACCTTTTTTGGCAGTGGAGATATTCATTCGAGCTTTTTTGTTTTCTTTTCTTTCGTTGGTGGAAGGTGGTGGTTGGTACCTTATGGTACGCGGTTTTTCTTCTTCTCATACATTCATTCATTCTCTAAATATTTAGGCTTGAGTTTGGTATGGTATGGATAAGATGAGCATTAGTTAGAGATAAGGAGAGAATGAATATCTATGATACTGCCAAAAAAAATTTCAATGACAGTGGTGATATTGTGAGACGTGAATGAGGGTATCGCGGACAAGGCGACAGACGGGGAGGGGGTCAAACTGCTTTCTAACAAATTCGATACGATAAGATATGCACCGCCCCAGCTCTCATGATTGCTCAACTCGTAATAAAACAAATATGGTAGTACTGAGCATAAGACTCATCTAAGAACTAAGGCGGGCCATGACCAGAGTCTGGACTAAGGTACCGCTGGTCCTGATCCCAGGATAATACTGGAGTGACCCCCCACTGCTTCATGGATAACGCGGTTCCAATCATTGACCGCGCCTACTGAGTTGAGTTAATTAGGGAGAACCGAAGGAGCTCATAGCCGAGAATAAGGTCAAGCTTTGGTTGTGCTGATAAAATTCTATCTCATGACTGATAATTTACGTACGCTACGCTCGCTAAAGTCGCTCAAGACGACTCTAAAAGTAAATACCAACAAACAAAGATACACATCCGCTATTCACCACAGACACAATAGCTCATACCCGCACTCTAGAAATCCCCATCTCACTTATCATCCCAGAAGTACGACAATCACACCCAGTCCTCGTTTCCATAGCCATAATCCTCGCCGTCATCGAGCAAATCGTCATAATCCGGGGGCATCATACCCGAACGACGTAGATGTTCCTCGATACCTCGCCAAGGGTGTGGAGGCTGTAGCGATTCCCAGGCTCTGAATTGAGATTCTGCATCTAGTACGAAACCGTCGTCCGAATCTGTGTCCGAGTCCGAGTTATAGTGGTAGCCATCGTTGTCTGAATCCGAGCCTGTAGCTGAAGCTGCCGCATCCCTTGTACTAGCTGCTGGAGTTGCGTTCCGGTTGCATGGCAGGATGAAAAAGATTAAGAACAGGAGCAAGATAGCGAAGGGGTTGCTGAATGGAATGATGTTCTCGCTAGAGGATATTTGTGGTCCGGTTGGATGGAGTGGGGTAGGATCACAAAGACGATTGCGAGGTCCTGGGGCTTCGGTCATGTCGTCGAGTCTGCAGTTGATTTCGTCGGGTATTTCCGCACCTTCGAGGATCCATCGAAAGGGCGAATTGTCTTCGAGCCTCGCCCCTTTCAAGGTACGGCCGCCTGGGCGCTGGAATTCATATGCCTCTCTCAAAGTCTGCCTTTCATTGAAAAGATATTCTTTGCGATCTCTCACAACTCGCTCATACCAGTCACCATAATCATCCCAATCATCGTTCCAGTCATTTCGGTCATCCCAGTTATGTCTCTTCTGAAGTTCTGACTTGGAGTTGACTTGCTGGTCCAGCTGGATAGTCGTGGGGCCGGTGCTGGGGGTAGAACTTTCTGGAATGGCGCTACTTATCTTTGACGACTCGCTGGGATTCTCTTCGACCTTCTCGAGCTGTTCAGAGAAATATCTCTTATGAAGTTCTGGCTTGGGCCCAGATTTCAGATTGAGAGTCGTGGGATTGGTGCTGGAAACCGAGATATCCCAAACAGAAGCAGTGGTTATTTTCAACACTTCGGTAGAGTTGATTTCGATGACCTCAACTTCATTAAAATCATTTCTCTTGCGAAGTTCGGCCTTGGTGAACTTGCTCCTTTGGCTCTCGCTCAGGGTAGACGTCGGAGTAGGAACCGATTGACCTACGACAGCCGTAGGTATTTCTGGCATCGAAAATTCCGAGAAAGGGTTACGAACATTGAAGTCAAACGCCGACCAATAGTCAGAACTGCTCGCCGATGGGAACAACGCGTAGCATGAAGGTGTTTGGGTGGGTTGAGCAGTCACCTCGTAGGCGTATGGAACACCTTCCTCTGGATATGCAGATTTTCTGAAACTCGCTGTTCTGGCAACTTGGGAAGATGGCTTGATGGCTGTCGTAATTGGTGATTCTCTCGGCTCGTCGTTGTAACTGGGATTCTGAATAACATCCGTTCGTACTGTGATGCTCTCGATCCAGGTGACTTCTTGCTCATGCTCTTGTGGTTGGCGTATACCGGGGATGGAGGTAATGGCCTCCTCCTTGTCAATTGCCATATTCGGTTCTGGTAGCAGTGTGGGAACGTCATTCATGGCCCTCGTGTTCTTCGCAACTCCGGAAGAAGAACTCTTGTAAGGCTCTCCTGGACGACCACCTAGATCCACCTCCAACGTACGTGTCAAATGATGAAGCAATGTGTTTCCACTCGTTGTTATAGCCTTCCATCTTGATGACTTCGGTGGTTCAAAGAGGCTCTTCGCCAGAGACAATATACGGCCATCCCGATAAGGAGGATATTCTTCCTCGTCACTTTGGTCCCCGGTGTGCTCCCTGTTATTCCGCATCAAGTGTGTCTGATGACATTCGTCATTAACGTTGTCCAGATCATTCTTCTTCTCCAAGTCTCCCTTCCTCTCCTGAGCCTCATACGCAGCGTCATGATCAGCTATCTGTTTGTCATCCCACCCCACTGTCTCCTTCAGCCAACGCTCGAATCTATCCGCGCCCATATGACACTTTAATCTCCCGTATTCAAGCAGGGCCGCATGTCTGCTCTCTTCCTCTCGCTTCCTTCCGAATTCCATCATGTCGATGGCAGCACCCAACTCACAGTGATCACTGTGAATGTTAATGGTCTTCACCGCGCCAAGGTGACTCCAGCTGTACAGTCTGGGATTGTCGCCAAGGAGTGTGCAAACAACAGGCGTGCTGCTGTATGGCGAGTTCACAAAAACTCTCTCAATAAGAGCGGTACGTGGCGATTCCACCGCCATACTAAACAGAGCAAAGGCCAAGCCACCCCCTAAAATGAAACAACGAAAAAAACCTCCAGCGAAGCAACAGCAAAAGCGAGCGAGTATGAGCGAGTGTAAGCGGTATCGATATTGATGTTGGGGTTGAGATTGATATCGATATACGCGATGGTAATTGTTGTTGTTGGTGTTTGTATTTAATCACAACAAACCCACAGGTAGATATCAAAGGAAAAGACTTCCACCATCCTACCTTCCAAGAAAGCAGGAACGATCACCGCCACCGAGTCGGAGTAAATGTGAGGGAAACTGCGATTGACACCTCGAATCTACTCCGCATAGGAGAAACAAATCTGAATTCCGGTCGTGGAACGATGCCACAGTCTTTCGCGGTAGCCTGTTGACCTGTTCATTCAGCAAGTCGTTGTTAAGCGAGGTTGGAAACGGGAGGGAAGTCGGTGGGAGACTTCTTCTTTGCAGAGTCGTGCTGCACTCTTGTTATTTGTGTCTCAAGAACTCGCCGAGGACTAAAGAGAAGATACCAGAGACCCCGCCAAAAACGATCACAGATTGGAAGGAGAGCCCAAGCAGGGGTTGAAGTGAAAACGGACACATCAATAAGTAGCCTATGGTACACCGCCATCTTGTCTGCCCCTCAGTAAAAGTCTTTGCCCGTCCTCAAAAAGCACACGCGAGTTGATTGATTATGTACTTCAGCCTGGATGCGTAATCAACGACAACATCCAAGGGCCATGCATGCAAAAAACCCCAATTCCTCTTCTGTATAGCCTCTCCAGTTATGCCATCCCCCCGAGAAAGTGAATCAATCCGTACCCATCCCTATCCCATGCCCAAACACAATGAAAAAGTTTTGTTCCCTTCGATACTAGTAGGAGGTGTATGGATCCACGGTGTGGGGTATGGTTGTGGTCCGAGTTGTGTAGAGAGGCCAAAGTAGCCAATATGCGATTCGCGTGTCCTTTATACAGGATTCAAATCACGCCGGTTCCATGCAGAAAACGAACTCATTCCACACACAGTCAGCTGCCGAATTCGGTTCTGATGTGATGGTTGTGCACCAAATATACAAATAACACCAGCCCCATGCGATCGATATAAATTTCGATCAGGCAGAACGCCAATTAAGCCCATTCATTAATGTTCATATCCGGCTCCACGTTGCCAAGGACTAGAAATGTCAGCTTAAGGTATTATGATAGATAATGGGAAGTCCTTACCTGGCATTGTTGTTGCTTCTCAAACCCGCGGGACTTGCGGTATGTTGCGATCTATATGCCGCGGACAAGTTTGAGTTGGAAGAATCGCGGTATGGGCTAGGCGATGGCCCGGGTCTACCACCCATCAAAGGAACATCACTCGGGTTACGGCTGTCATTCTGATACATCCCACGAGAATTGTCCTGGTAGTTTGGTGGTGATGTACGGCCTGCTGGGAAGAGTGGAACAGATGGGTCCACTGGGGAATGAGGAGGGTCTCTGTATACGGCTCCAGAATTCGCAGTAGAGGAAGGAAGTGGTTGGTTGGTTGCGTTTCTCGAATCGGATGACCATGAGTCGTTGTCATCATCCAAGTCAAGATTGTGTTTGTAGCCACCCTTTACGTCACCTCTAGCAGTAGCTCCCAGAGCATCCAACTCAGTAGTCAGCTGGGTTTGAGACTTGATGAAGGACGCGCGGTCATCGCTCATTGGTTGGTACCGACTGTCTGGGTTCTTCCGGATGAAAGCATAGACCGTAGCGATCAACACCAAAATAAGGAGGACCAGTGAGAAGGCTGCATTGAGAATGAAGAAGACAACTCCCACAACACCAGTCACTATGCCTGGCTGATTGAAGACATCGGTGAAGATGAGGAGGAAGATGGCGTTTACAAAGTTGACGGCACAGATGGCAATGTTGAAGCTGTTGGTGCTCTTGTCCATCCATGGTCGAATGACACTTGCTCCAATCAATATGATCGCCTCGATGAGAACCAACGCAATAGCTTGGACAGTTCCAGAGTTTTGGCCGAAAGCAATAAACATACCTTTGACAACGATATAAGCCAAAGTTGGGAGGATAAAGTAGTACGCAGTAGCTCTGAACTGAACGTAGAGGAATCCCCACTTGTTGAGGGCTGCCGGGTCAGAGTAGAGGATGTAGGCAGGGTTCTTGTGCATATCGACAGATCGCTTTGCAATGCGGATAACCTTGAGAGCAGCCCAAGCAAGGGTTCCAGTCATACCGAAAAAGAAGAAGATAGCCAGAACAACCTCAGCTGGTGAGTCGACCTGAGTAAATTCCCACAAGCAAAGAATAGTCATCTGAGGGTAACCGATGAGAACCATGCGGAACATGATACCCTTCAAAACAGTGAACCAGCCATTGCGGAAATCCTCGAATTTGTCGCTATTCATCCATTTGGATTTGACTGCAAGTTCGCAGAAACCCTTGAACAAAGAGACGAAGATGATAGTGAAGATGATGAAGATGCAGAAGAAAGCGAGACCGGTCAAGAAAAGATTTGTTGCTTCGATACCGGCTCGGAATGCGACTCTCTTAATTCCCTTGACAACATAAGTTCCAGAGGCTGTCTCGGTGGCACGCTTGCTCAAATTGTGGGCATGGGTGAGAAGTTGAATGGTCTCCTCAACCGATCGCTTAGAGATGGTGGTGCTAGTTGATCTCTTTTTGAGAACCTGGACAGAGGTTGTCGTGAGACTGTTGAGAAGTGTACCAGGGGTTCCTCCAGTCGACTTTTGGTACCAGGTGGCAATTGTTTGCATGAAACCAACACGGATGATGCCCATGGTCCATTGGAAATTCTGGGTCCAAGATTGAACAATGGGTGGGAGAGGAACCGCAGTCAGTCCAACAATGGCCTGGGCCTGGAAGTATCCAAAGAGTGATAGTGCATTCGACGCGACATGAGCTGCAGTGTTCGAGTGACCTAATCCAGATGTGACGGCTGAAGCTACGAGAGCCAAACCAGCGATAACAGCAGTAGCCCATGATACACCCTTCTGATCAACAGATTGTCCGTTGGAGAGATTTGCCTCCACGCAAGCCAAGCTGACATCTGGGTTGGCCGTGGCGTTGATGTGAATCTTGACGTTGGCATCTAGATCGGGGACACCGAAGGCAATTCCAGGGATCTGATTGACAGTATCTGCGTCCAGGACCAAGTTCGATTGGATATCGATCTGGCCAGTTGACATAGGGCACATTCCAGCCAAGTCCATGTTACAAGGGTCGAGAGTCTGCTTAATGAAACGGTATCCGTAGGCAAAGACCTCAATTCCAAAGGAGACATTGCCCTGGATCGAAGAGACACCGACCACATCGAATGTAAGGGTCCTGTTGTTCGGTGTGAAGACGACATTGAAAAGACTTGCCGTGAAGCTGGAGTTGTCTTGGCAGGTATTGAGGGACTTGGACTCGATTAATCTGACAGCGGAAGCGCCGGAGAGCAGGGAGAGAAGGGAGAGGGTAAAGATGAAGGGCGAAAGTAATATTGACGACCGCATGATTGCGAGTATGTGTTGACGGAGGCCGTCGCGCGTAGGAGTAGATGTGGTGGCCCGGAACTCCGAATGTATCGTGGAGTCTTTAGTATCCGGGGATTGTCGAACCTCCCTACTTCAATTTCTTGTCGCACCCGTATCCGGCTTCAATTCACGATGGTTGTTCTTTGGGAGGTTGCCGTGATTGTGTCAAGGGGTGGCTGACTGTTGCTGCGGGTTCCTGTTCCTGAATGTCCTGCAGATTAAATGGCGATTGGTAGCGAGGGGCGTGGAACGATTGTATCGTAGTGGTGTTTATCGGTCGTGAATGGAGAATCGCAGAGGTGGTGAGGGTTCCAGCTCACTTAACGAGAGATATTGCGAGAGATGTATGGCGGGAGAGTTCGGTCGAGACGAACGAGAGACGTCGACCAGAGTGGTTGGTGTTGTGGTGGGGGAGTATTGAAGTTGTTGATGTAGAAAGAAAGGAAGGGAAGGGGTTGAGAGAGACAGGAATGTATGCAGTCAGTCGGGTCGCTGGCTGGCTGGGCTGGGCTGTGGTGTACTGCAGATGGATGCAGATGGCAGGAGTGGAGGAGCGACTGCTGGGCGAAGATGTCGAAGACTCGTAGCGCGTGCGCCGAGTGAGACAAGGGGGTTGGCTGTAGAAAAGAGACGTGCGTTGAGTGGCGGAGCACTGAGCTAATCTCCCACAAAGACCCAATCATTTCGCCGCCTTGCCTTTTGCAGATTGGCGCGGATAACTTTAAACAGATCTATTACGCGGCTCTAAATACACGCCCGTCTCCGCCCTCCACTCACTCCTGGCGGATGTTTCTCATCCAACCATCGCAGATCTTCAGACCCGGCTGTTCCCCAAAATAATAATACTGGACGTGCCCCTGAATCCGGTTCGATCCAGTTCATCTCTGCCAGATAGAGATAAATTTATATACAAGTATATATATTTCACTCCCGGCACAATCAGCAAAGGCTGTGAGTGACCGGACACTTGGCCTTGTACGAAGAGAATGCCCTTTACGAGCAATCAAGAATACACTCGTCAGCACTCGTGGCCTCCAGCCTTCGCAGTGCTTTCAAGACCTTGGCCGCCATGCTGCCACCAGCAACTTTCCAGCCTCCAAGGACCTAACAAGAAAACCAAGTATCGGCACCAAGATCTCGCCAGCAACCACTGACTTCATCACTGTCAATAAAAACGGCCACTACCAAGCTCTATCTCCCGAACCCTCCGCGCCAAACCAAACCCTTCTCCCTCTTGCTCTTGGGATGAGTGGGAAATGGCTCATCATGGATGTTTGGCCATCCGTGAGCCTGTAACACATCGTGTCTGGGTACGGCCGCTGAAGTGGCAGCAAATAATCTCCTTTTCATCCGATCAAGTGAGTGACAGACCGTTTTGCACTGCCTCCTCCACAAGAGTTCGACAAGACAAATAAAAATTGGGAGCCTCGTATCTCAAATAACCATCCCTTTTCCCCTTCTCCACGTCTCTCGTTTCTCGCATCCAGCAGGAGGAGTGTTGCTCGAGTAAGACAAACAGCCGCAATCAAGAACCACGACGACATGTTGCGTGCTCTCCGCCGTATTCGCACAGTACGCGATGTCGCCCCATGCCAAACCCCAAAAATTAACCAGTCAATCTAAATTAAATCTGCTCGTCCTACCCCCCAGATATGACGAGTTTTGTGCAAATCCCTATCTCTACTCTACTAGTTCATGCTAGATATCCCCTCCGCTATTCTTGGCTTTTAAAGTTCAAGAACGACAGCGGAACGGTACCTGAATATCATCTCATCTCCTTTTGCTTTTATCCCTTTTCCTGAGGAGCTGTCTGTGCTACTCACAAACTAAAGATGAAGTCAAGTTTACCTAACCGTGCACCAAAAGTAATCTGAAAATTCCATGCATGAAATCCCTCCATCACTCTCATTCTTAAACAATTTTTTATCTCCGATACCGTAACCCTACGCATCCGTGCCCTTCAAACCGCCCACCCGAAGTTCTGAAGCATCGTCTGTATCAAGTTTGGCCCATGTTTGAAGGGTAGACCCATGGCCAGCCTGCCACTGCAGCGAATCATCTCTTCTCCCACGAGTCTTCTGACAGATTTCCAGTTCTCGAAGGACGAGGAGGAAAAAGCTTCTCAAATCTTCTTTGGACGTCATACATAGTAAGTCACGTAATTTGTTTAAGAGACCTGTGGTCTCGACTAAACTCACGACCGTTGATCCGATTTTTGGGAGATCTGTTTCGCTTGGAGAGTTCCCTGAACCCCTATTTTTAGACACAGATCACGAGAGACGGGGTCATGTGATGCTGCATTGCATAGTCTGCTGCTACGACTACGGCGGTAAATAAAAAGAAAACGACTCTTCTTTGCTTGATCTGGCAGCATTGAATTGTTTGTTGGGTATGTTTGTGTTGTTGTTAGTAAACAGAGAACGGGTGGCAGCTTGGCGAAGATCCAAGTCCTGCATCTCAAAGCTGGAAGCCAATGAGAATCCCGGGTACGTAAGCCTCACAACTTCAACCACATCTCAAAGTAACAAATCATGAAAACGACTTTTTGGAGGGGGCCCGGAAAGAAACAACCAGCTCTAAGATTCATAGACAAATTGCGTAGAACTCAAATGCAAGGCTCATAAAATCCAAACTCCCGGGTAGTTCACTTATTTCTCAAAACTCCTAACCGAGACCTCCGTATCTAGCCGATAACAAACCTCCAACCTCAACTTCACGATCCTTTCCTCCATGTAAATTCCTTAACCACAACAATATCAACATCAACAGAAATGTCGTCCAAACTCCCTCCAATCCGTCTTGGCAATCTAAGTCGATGTCTCCGAAACTTCAATCCCCAGCGACATGTACAAATACGACTCATCTCCTCCACAGCACGAAGAACCACTGATGGCGTCTACGGCGAGTTAACAGCCATGCGAACACGCACTCCCTTTATCGAAGCCTTCCGCAAACAGCAAGCTGGTGAGAATCCATCTCTTGCTGTACCGACTGCCATACATGAGAGGGATATATCGCCGAAGAGCATGGCGGAGAGCTTTACGCGGGTTGTAAGTCTTGTCACATGATAATCCTCATTTCCTATTAAGAATCTCCCTACTCTACCTATCTATTTACGTACTTAATATCAAAGTATCAATCAAAATCTCTATCTTCCGTTATGTTTCTCATAAACTATCAAAATTTCAAATGAGAACACCAACTGACACCCCGACAGATCCTCCCCCTAGCCCGCGATCCCTGGCTCCTGGACAGCTACATCAACAGCTCAGGGCACATCCGTCTGGGGACAATCTTCATGGATCTCGACGCCCTAGCCGGCGTAATCGCCTACAAACACACAGGGGATTCCGTAATGACAGTCACAGCAGCCGTCGACCGAATCACGCTCAAGCATCCACTGAGCGAGATCTGCGATTTGGAATTGAGCGGCCAAGTGAGCTTTGCGACGGGGAGGAGTAGTATGGAGATCTCGATTCAGGTTGCGAAGGTACCTGGTGAGGGACAGACTAGGAGTGACGAGGATGTGCTCCTTACTTGTGCGTTTACTATGGTATGTTGAAGACTTTGAGGTGAGTGGTTTGAGAGGTGGGAAAAGTACTTACTGTAAATGTAGGTTTCGTTGGATCCGACGACTAAGAAACCTGTTGCTATCAGCCCACTCATAACTAATACTCCGGAAGAGAAGGCTATGTTCGCTCAAGGGTAATCATTATCTCATGTTCCGAAAATCTCCACCGACATGATTCTCAAGAAGAAATCTACATCATGCTGATTTACCTACAGGGAAGCGAACTATGCCCGTAAAAAGTCAGCCTCAGCACTCACTCTCAGAAAGCAAACTCCAAAGTAAGCACACCCTCTTTTTGTCTCCTTCACCCAATTTACCCAAGATACTCACACCCACCCCTCAACAGCGACGAAGAATCCGACCTAATCCACCAAATCTGGCTCACCCAACAAGACTACCACAACCCCAACACCCCAACCCGCAAACCCGCCTCCGCACTCTACATGAGCAACACCACCATCCAATCCGTCCAGATCATGCAGCCACAATACCGCAACCGGCACAACTTCATGATCTTCGGCGGCTTCCTCTTGAAATCCACCTTCGAACTAGCATTCACCTGCGCCTCATCAATCTCTCACACACGACCCACATTCCTCTCCCTTGACCCGTCCGTCTTCGAGAACCCCGTGCCCGTAGGCTCGGTCCTCTACCTGACGGCCACGGTGGCGTACTCGGACTCGGAGCTCGTGAGTGATAACCTGCTGGATAAGAAATCGCCCGAGGGCAGTAGCAGGATCCAGATCAGGGTTGATAGTAAGGTGCGGGATATCGAGCATGGGGAGACGAAACCAACGGGGACTTTCAATTATACGTTTGAGGTTGCGAGGGATGTGAGGATTGTGCCGCAGACGTATGGGGAGTTTATGATGTTTTTGGACGCGAGGAGGAGGTGTAGACTTGTGGGGGAAAGTGTGGATGGGGTGGGAGATGGGAAGGGAGGTGGGGTTTTGGAGTAGGGTTGTTTGGGGTGGGTTGTATATCTTGATGCTGATGTAGAGGGGATCTGACAGGAAATGTTTATATTGTAGCCTAGCTCACGCTTGGCGAGCAATCGCCGGTCAAACTCAGAGGTCAGTTTGGAAAATTGACGTTTAGTCCAGGGGCGTATGGAAAGTATGCACCCAAGTGTCAGCGATTCAACGATGCTAAATTCTCATTACATGAACTGGAAAACGAGCTCCGTTCAAGCTTCTGATAATCCTATTCCTAGAAGCGAGAATCTCAAAACGTCCGAAAACATCCCAGGAAGTAGGAGTCCCCCAATCTTCTAAATTGATTCTACACAAGCGAAACCCAACCACTTCATTCTTTACTGTCATACACCTAACCTATCTTCTCTACGGCTATCTATCTATGTATCTAGTGGATGCTAGGTTTACCGCCAAATAAAGATGAAGAACTTGAAGTATTGCCCCTCACTGCGACGTTGATTTTTGGTTAAGTCATAACCATCTGAAGTATCATCAACGATAGTCGATATGGGTATTTGAAAGAGAGAAAGAATATTACATTCATGTCGTACGATCTATCTATACCTCGATTCCAGCCCATGCAATCATCATACAATGCCCCAACAGATACACCAAATATCCATACCGGCGCAATGCCAAATGCACACGCCTTTTACCAGTGAATCTCTTCTACAAAAACCAGACATGTTTCTCCCCACACCAAAATGCAAACCCCCTCCCCCCATCCCATTCCATCCTATTCCATCCTATTCCATCCCAAAAGCCCACCTAACAGCAAGCATGCAACACCCCTAATAAAACTCATTAAAATCCCTCCACGGCTGACTCGCCTTCCGCGCATCATCGCCATGTTTATAATCACTAACCAACTCCTCTTCATCAACACCACAATGCATCTCCCCATCCCTCCCAATGAACCAACCGAGTCCATACGTCTTGCCAACACTGGCCAGCTTCCTCACCATCTCGTCGTTATTCATCTTCTCCGTACCGACGAAATCGTACAGCATCTTGCTCTGGTGGATGAACGCCAGGATGGAAGCGATGGTGTTAGGCTGGCGCGGGAGGAAAGGGTGGCGACGGCGTGAGTAGACTAGTGTTGCGACGAGGCAGAGGAAGGAGATTATGAAGATGGCGAGGCCGAAAGAGAGCCAGAAGGAAAGGAAAGTTTCTTCGCCTGAGTCGGAGTCCGAGGAACTTGGGGAACGGGGTGGGTGAGAGTTGGAATCTGGACCTCCTGGACCTGGACCGGGGTGGCCATTGACGAACCTAGCGCCGGAGACGTTGGCGAAGGATGTTGAGCAGATGGTGAGTATTTCTGCGAATACGGAACCGAGGCCAACGAGAGCGACGAGGAAGTGTCCGTTGGCGAAGGCGCGGATGGGCATCCACCCGAAAGCCATGGCGGTGTAGTCCAGAGTGAGTACTTTGGGGGAGGCGCGGCGTTTAGAGAGGATATAGAAAGGCTCGATCATGCGGACGTCGGTTTCGAGAGTACCCCATGCGAGCTTGATGCAGACGGCGAGTGCGGTTAGGAACCAGGGTGCTTTTGTCGTGAGGGGGTTTGCAAACTTGACGAAGAGAATAATGGGCACTGCAACCATGAAGAGGAACATGCCGATGATGAAGGGGATTCCAGCTATAAGTCTGAGCATTAGAGGGTGGGGGTTGGCTTGTCGGGTTCGTTGATCGTATTTGTCTTTCTCTTCTTGCGTGAGAGGTACTTTGTCTTCCGGAGCGAGCGATGAGTTCCTGAGAGAGTACCGATGAGATTTGAGTGTTTGATGGATCAACTCAGGCGTTGCGGTGTCCATGTTCTTGAAATCCATTAAAATATGACTTCGGTTAGCCATGGCTGCGATACCAGCAATTCCTTTCACATCAGCTACCAGACCAGACGGACGAGTCCCGAGCTGCCACACGAGGAAGGATCCAAGTCCAGCAATGAATATCAAAACGCCGCTCAGTATGCGAGACAAGATTGCGTTGATAACAATTTCCTGCTCATCCTTATATTGGGGCTCGTCAGAACGTCGACTCTTCTTAAGCTCAATCGAAGCAGCTTGAATAGTGGGGACAAGCGATACTGCCATCAGTGTTGCGAGCGACGAGACAGCAACTGCATAATGCTTAAATTGCAGCGCTCTAATAGGACGAAGGAAGTTGAAGAAAGTGATGTAGTCGACCTGTATAGAGTTAGTAAATATCTCGCCGATTCCAGGATGTGTGATTGCTCACATTTATCGACTCGGCAGCCAGAGCACCACCTTGCCTAGAAAGCTGGTAATATGCCTCTAATCGCTTGACCTCAAAGTCTGTCACCTGCCATAAAACACCAAAAGAGACAGCAACCAGCGTTGGGAGATACTTGAACGTGAAGTAGCTCCATGTGCTTAGTTCGGACGCGGAAGTGAAATGATAAATCGCTCCCTTCCGAAGCAAATATTCTTGGGCCCCTGCCAGTACAATCGAGACCACGATGAGTGCCGTTATATATGGCCACCGCATAGAAAATGGCTTCCAGTTATCCTGTGGGTAGAAAACCTCCACCGTGGCGACGGGAATGGTGTTTTTACGTGTCCCGGTCTGCCCTTCAATTTGGTCAAAGTTGACAGACGCAGAACTGTCGCCAGCGAACGAGCTGATGTCAAATGTGGGTTCTTCCACAATGACCTCAATTATTTCTCCTCGCTTGTTGGCTTCGATCTGACCCAGTTCCCGCACCGTTTGTTTCCTTGTCAACCCTGAATTTCGGCTAAACGACGGGCTTCGAAATGACATCCCACGAGATAGACCTCCTGGCGGTTTTGGAGTTATAGGTGCATTTGCGTATAGGTCTGTACTTTTGATAGTAGTATCTGGTTTCCAGCCAGCCCCTAAGCCCCCAGTAAGGATCCCGGCGGCTTCCTGTCGGTTGACGACCCTGAGTTGTTCCTCATTTTGCGGAGGCCCAAGAAATGACGAAACATCGAATCCCATGGGAGACAGAATGGTCGCATTCTCTGCGGCTTCTTCATCCACGGAAGAGTAGGCCGTTTTGTGAGTGGCCAATCCCATAGGCATAGCAGATCCCAACAAGCTCATGTCAATCTCCTCCCCCTCATGAATCGTGCCATGCTTCATGTTGAGCAAAGAGCTACTCGAGCCACTCTTTCTGTTCGAAAATCGTCTCGAGGACCTCGTAGATTTGCTTGGTCCAACATTCGGGGTGGATATGGGTTCGTAAGACTGTGAACTCCGGAAGATGTTGAATCCCGATCTGATGGTTGGAGAGGGCGTGCCAACCCGTAGTGTCTCTGGAAGCATTTCTGACAATCTGCTATGACTCCTAGATCCCTCAGAAGGCGACATGATCCTCGAACTCCCACCCGACGATATCTGAACCCGGCTGATGTCCACTTCATCTCTTGATTGTGACCTAGGGTGTTCTGAAGTCGGCGAAGGTAGGGAGACCACGGAATCTCTATGATCAGGCTGATACCCGCCCAACGAACTAACATCCGATATCGACGAGCCCTGATGCCTCAAGTCTGGTCTCCTATTTGGACTGGAACCGCCCCAGGGGTAGGGGTAGCCATCGCCTGAACCATAATTGGCCATGCCCTAACGTATCTGCTTCCCACTCTCGATATATCTATCCCAGGTACGGACAGTAACGAACGATGCAAACTCGTAACGAACGTAAGAACTGCTGGGAAGAAGTCAGAACAGGCAGCACCGAAAAGCAACAGCACATATGCGAAGGATTCGAATCTTGGCTCACCCAGCGCAATTCAATCGCCCCGCGCGCACACCTGAACCTGCCAGCGACTGACTACCAGCCCTGGAGGGAAGCCTCGAAGATCTCAACGCCTATCCCAGCCCAGATGTTGTTTCCTCCGCAAGTATTGCCCTTCCTTATGACTCTCTGCACTGTGTCCGGATTGTGTCACCGTCGCTAGACGTCTGCAACGCGGCACAGGACCTAGGTACCTGCTTGTTGGTTCGCGCGTCAGGCTCTCCGCGGCAAGGCTGATCATATAGGCGCTTCGATGTTGGATATCGCGGATGAAACAGCAACAATGCGGTCAGATGAAATGCAAGTATTGAGATGAAGCCATCGATACACGCAGAAATAACATGTACTGGTATGTATTGAAGCAGAAGAGGAGATGACGGGGATTCATTGCGGCGCTGGAGATCATTTCAGATGAACTTCAGCCCTGAGAGCCTGGCCAAGAAACGGCCCCCAGCCCTTGCACCAATGGCCAACCTGGCTGCCAGCCGCAAAGTCTCAAAATAGCCCAACTCCGGAGGCGTCTCTCGACATCGAATGAAAGCTCTATTGCGCTGCTGTTCTGAAATCATGGGTATAGATTGTGAGGCCCGGTACTCCGTGCAGGCGGTCGCTTTCTCCTTGTAGGGCTGGCGATGTCATCAAAAATGTATGTCATGATGTGCAATCCATCCAACGCGTGTGGGTCTACGGTTTCTGGGGTCGTGGAGGATTTGGTAGCGGCACGATGTCTAATTAATATGCAGGGTTAGGGGATGAGGACACTGACAGGTTCCCCAACTTTCATTTTGAGTGATGACTAGACAGGGGGTTGAAACCCAGGTAGCCAACTCAAAAGATGTAAAAACCAACGACCTCGTTGAGTTGACCATTGTTGTCAACTTGTAAAGACCTATTGTTGATGATTGAATTTCAAGGCCAAGCTTGGTGTTACAAGTTGCAAACACAACCGTTGCACAGATTCACAGCTAAACGATTTAGTATGAAATAGGAGTCTTATTGTTAACAACGATCTACAGCAACAGGTGTCTCCTTACAGAGTCGAGAGACAAAGAGAATAACAAAACATATTTTATGATATTAAGTAACGCGAAAGCAACAACAAAACACATGACAAGGGCACTACATGAATACAGGCGGACGATCAAGATTCAAATGGGAGGGTAGGTTCCTCTCCCGCTTTGCTGCCTCCCAAGTCTCGGCATTGAAGGTGAAATGGACACTCTCACCGGGAAGGTCCAGGTTTAAGAATTCATCTCCAGGGAGCTTCGGATGCGCGAGACCAAGAAAGTCCATCATATCTGTGAAAACAGTATTGATAGCCTTGGTCTTGAGGTACAACTGCTCTCGGTAAAGGCTTCTGAAAGCATGATCAAACACAGCATGGAAGGCCTCTCTTCCATAGCGTGGGTGATCGTTATATCTCCAATGGATAGTCCCTGCAACTTCGCTAATCCCATCTTCTCGTGGTCCGTTAAGGTCAATAAAGCCGATAAGCTCGCCTCCGCCTGTGACTGTCATTGCCGCAGGGGTGCTCCATCCATGAATGGGGCTCTTTGTCATGAGGATAACCATTAGCTTGATCTGTTTCTCGTCCGATCTTTTCCGCACTATGTCTTGAAGTAGGGCTTCACCATGTAGCAAAGGTGTATCCATAGAACCGACGAAGTTGTTTCGGGGATCACTGTAGATCTGCTCGTATGCAACAAGATCTTGTGGATCGGCCGGAATAAAGCTACGCAATTTAAGGCATTGGGCAAAAATTTCGTATGAAGAATTTGACATCCACTAGATTTGTTGTTGCATTGATTCCTGGTTGGACATTGCGGGCTTTGTGGTTACTGGTACTCGAATGTATATTCCCTTTGTAGCCTTCAATGAAGATGATCAGAGAGGAATAAGATATTCCAAACAGCGAAAACATGATATTTATAGTCATCGTACAATGGATCCACAACAGTGAACAACCACGCACTTCTCTACCTCTAGGGTCTTTGTTTGAAGCTGTTTCCAACTGTTGATTGTTTTGGTTGGAACGCTGGTTTGTCGTAGTCACATATGTAGTTTATTGAATTTGGGGATTGGCAGCAACCACGGCGTTGACAGTGGCATAGTCCGGGACAGCCGAGAAAGAGCAAGACGAGGAGACATATGTTCCGGAAATTCGTTCAAAGCATGGTTCAAAATACAATATAAAGCAAGGAGGATTGGATAAATAAGTTCTATCACGCAGAACACACACATCAGTATGAGGTGCCACCCATTAATTAGCAATACTGTGGCATTGATCACCCCCCAGGCGATAATCTTCGCCGTAAAAAGCCTCGTTGTGCAACTCATTACATTCGTTGGAGGCCTGATCGAGTTGGCTGAGACACTGCTAGATCTCCTGTTACCAGTGAAGGAGATATTTCATACGACCAATCGCTTTTACCATGAAACATAGCAATCAGGTTAGTGGTACTTGACCAGAGAAGAAATAAGCAAGAGTTGCTCGAGATAGGACACGAGTGAGAAGAAGGGATGGCATAACTTACTTGACTAATCTGGGGATTACAATAAGAGTCGATGGTATAAGAATACAAGAGGATGCATCTATCCTATCGATAAATGGATTCTAAGCCCATGAGAAAGAGTTGGGGCGAGGCGTAGATAATGCATGCGCACACTTTTAAGGCAGATCGGGAGTGGACCTCGCTTAATTACCGACTGATCTTGTTGAGGGACAGGACGTACTCACTTTTTTTTAAACTGCGTAACGTGGAACACCTTTATTACTTGGCAACTTTGCGGCCAATATGAAAGCAAGAATGATGCGGCATAGAGATTCGGAGTCCTGAATTAATCCGCAGCGGATTGATGACTGCCAGGGTCTTTGCCAACCCAATTCCATGTGCTAGATGGTAGGCGGTCCCACATCTACTATAACTGTACGCTGTCGAAAGAAATAGACCGGAACCGCCACCTGCACGAAGAAGGGATGTCGCCAGAAGAAAGCTACACAGTTGAAATAGCGGCCCGAATCAAGACTTTTTATCCCAGTCAGCTTTGGTGGCACTACCACCAACCCAGGCTTATATATACGATCCGAACAGTTCAAGATACAAGGGCAATGATAAGCAAAACAAAGGAATGTCAGAAATATCCTTTCCATTCCACTGCCTACTGCTATTTTGACAATAGGACCCTAAATCAACCACGCTAATTCGCCATATGCCGAAACCATGCAATATGTACTCATACACACACTAGTCGCATCATTTCTTTCCCTTTCCCTTTGCTCCTGGCTTTGCCTTGGGCTTGGCTTTCCCCTTCTTGGGTTTGACTTCCTCCTCGGAATCCTCTTCTTCGTCATCATCGTCGTTCTTTGCTGCCTTCTTCCTTGGGACCTTTTTTGTGGCTGCCTTTTTGACCTTTGGTTGCTTGATGTACTTGTCTTTCTTCAGATCGGTTTCCTCGTCATCTTTGACCTCGGCAACTTCCGCTTCATCGACTTCCTCTTCAAAAGCCTCTTCAAGATCCGGTGCTTGCTTTGTCGTCTTTGCAGGCGCCATGACATTGCTAGCTTTCATGAATGGCAGTGGATGAGTTCGAGCATTGTACCTAGTCATATTAGTCCGATCCTCAAATAAGTCCTGGTTCTCACTTACTGTCTAGTGAAAGATGATTTAGTTTGGGTTTCCAGGTGGACTCGCTCTTGATCTTGAGGTCCCAATCCAAGCTCCATGATATAATCATAGTCATCTCTCGTAAGAAAGTAACTATCCATCAAGTCGATGACCTCTTCCACACAGTCCTTGCCTTCAACCTCAAGCCTTTTGATCATTTGAGTCCAGAGCACGGGAAGATACTGCTGGCGAATCTCATGGCGATCTCCAGAGGTTCGCAGTCGCATATGTGATTGAATTTCTTTCACATATCGGCTTAACTTTCCGAGCTTGCTGTTATTACCCAACCATTTCGTGAAAGCTGTTTGCCCTGTCATAAGTCCAGCTGCGAACGAAGCAGGTCTGACGGCGCTGAAGACAGCATGTGTTGGCATCAAACTCCATTGCTGTTGTGAACCGTGAATCATCCTGTCCACCAAATCTCCATCGCTAATGCTTTCTGCTGCCTGGTCTGCGAGCTGCAAGGCTTTGAGTCTTGCTTCTCGGGGACTCAAGTTAGAAGCCAGAGCAGGTTTTGTACTGAGGTAATTCTCTTGAATCATCAAGTAACTGAATTCATGGTCATTGAAGTACAGCTCGATCTTGTCGTTGAGGGTGGCTTTGCTAGACGGAGCGAACATGCCCCCTCCAAGCAATTTGTGGCAAATGTCCCAAGGCTTCAAGACGACATGCTTCTCCCAAGCTTTTGACATGGCCTTGCTTTGATCAAAATCCATGGCGGTCTGGTCAAGCTTAGCCGTGGATATCATATTGATGATCTGCCGAATGTCTTTGTTGCTACCTTCGATGAGTGCTTCAATAACTGTCATCGGGAGCTTGAGACCTTCCCTGTGACAAATGGTGGCAATGCGTGATTTGACTTGGTCGCCAGTTGGTCTTCGGAACGGCATATCGTATGTGACAAAATCGAATGGCTTCATCTTTTGCAGCTTTCTCTCATTGCAGATCAGGATCATGGGGATGTCGGTTGTTTTGCAAACCTTTGCGAGAGCCCCCACCCCTCCACGATCTCCAGCAGACATTCCATCAACTTCATCCATAATCAAAACAATCTTCTTCTTTTGAATATCAACATCTTTGCCATCTCCAGCAAAGTATCCACGCAGAGAGGTGTTGTTCAATACTTCGTTCAAACCGGCTTCCACCATTTTCTTGCTTCGAGTGTCACTGGCGTTGCTTTCAATAATATCATATCCGGATAGCTTCGCAGCCAAGTGTGCCGCAGTCGTCTTGCCGATGCCAGGCGGACCATGGATGATGATTGCTCGGTAACCCCCAAGTCCGTCGGGACCCTTGTGTTGGAAATTATACTTGTGAGCCTTTGGCCAGCCTTTCAGCCACTCTCCAATCTTCTCAACGGCGCCTTTGTTGCCGCAAATCTGGTTGAGGGAGGTCGGAGCATATTTTGTCGTCCACAGTTGCGAGCTTGGGTCGATCTTGCGCACAGGGACAGCTGCTTGGGCCCCATTGAGTTTCGCGGCTTTCTGGGCCTCCTTTTCGGCCTTTTCAGCTTCGGCAGCTTTCCTCTTTTCTTCTCTCTCCATCTCCTCCGCTTCCTTCTTGATCTTCTCCATCTCTGCGTTCTTCTTTTCCATATTCTTCTCGGCAGCTTTCCCATCCCCACCGTTCGCAGGCAACCTACTGATGATCGCGAAGAGCCCATCTTCGTCGATAGTCTTAATTTTCAGATCTTGAATCTTTCGAAGCTTACTTGGCCCAGCATCGCTTCCAAGGACAACAAAACTTGTCTTGCCACTTGGACCACCGGTGACCTTGCCTCCATAGCGTTTGACAAGCTCCTGGCCTTCTTCTCTGGACAGTGTCTCCAACAGTCCCGTGAACACAAAGGTCATACCAGCCAAACAGTTGTCTGCGCCTATGGGTATATCCTTCGAGCCTGCTGCAGGTGGGGCCCCTGAATTACCTCCACCGGGGCCAGCCTTCCTCCAGTCAAATTTGACATCTGAATCCTTGGGTGGAGGGGTGGGTGCTCGAACAGTCGGGATACCGTCGAGAATGGCCTGCACCGCTGAGGTTTCTGGCTCTGCGTCCTTGGGCTTCCTGGGAGCTCTGGCTTTCTTTGCAGGGGGTTGATTCGCGGACTTGCCCTTGCTGGATTTTGTGGCAGAAATGATATCATCCTCTTCCGAATCTGATTCCAAGTCCACAGATTTTCTTTTCTTGCCTCCAGATTTCGCTGCTGGCTTGTCGATAACCATCGCATCATCACTCTCGTCCACCACGACAAACGAATCTGCATCCTTCATCTCGACATCTCCCTTCTTCTTGGCCGGGGATGCCTTGCCTTTTGTTGTTATCCTCTTAGGTTGAATTACAGGCTCATCATCGCTGTCTATCTCAACATAGCCATCGTCCTTCCTCTTGCCAGACTTCTTGACACCTGCGGCAAAAATATCATCTGAGGCGTTATCGCCATCGTCCAAGAAGGCAAATTCGTCGTCATCCTTCAATTCGCTGTACGATGTCGTAGTCTTCTTCTTGCGAGCAGATGATCGACTGCCGTTTTCGACTTTCGGAGGTGCCTTCGATTTCACAGGTGTAGATTTGGCAGGTTTGGGCTTCGTGCTGGAGGCAAAGTAATCGGCTGTACTGGTCTCTTCGCCTTTTGGGGATTCTTTCTTCCTAGATAGACTATTAGCAGGTGTATAATACGATAAACAAGATGACTTACACTACTTTCTTCGCCGCAGGCTTTGGTGTTGCCTTCTTGGGTCTGCTAATGTGAGCAGGTGAGCATAAGTAGCGGAGATGGTTTCATACGGCTCTTCCTCATCGTCACTATCTTCGATGACCTTTCGGCTTTCTGAACTTTATTAGTAGAGTAATTAATATGAATCGGGCGGTGGAACTTACTGCTTCTCTTTTTCTTGGAGTCCTCTTCCTTCTTGCTGTCTTTCTGCCGAATTGGTGTGGCGGTCTTGCCTCCAAAAAAATTCCGAATGTCGGCAGGCATGATGACAATCTGTGTCTCTTTTCAATAATCCAACGTTGCTATCGGTACAAACAAAGTTTTCATGGCACAATATCCCGTCGCGTTGTGAGGGAATTGTCGACGAAGGATTTCTGGTTTTGTTCAAAGTTGATGATGCCTCGACGCGACTGATTACACGAGAAAGCGCGACGGGACCGTGCCCGTTCCAGGCAGCTTAATTGATTTTGGCCCTAAATATCAGGCATCCGCGAGGCATGAACATCTCAAGGTCCCAAGAAATCTTGAGAGCTTCACTTCAGCAGTCAATTCGAATCGGCAACCATGAAGCTCCGAAATATCTCGAGCTTGGCGGCTCATTTCAACAGGCTCTCGATAGCCTCGACACCTCTACGGCCAGTCATTACCGCTCTACTCGCCTCTTCTTCGAATAAAGTAGCTCCTCAGAATGCCTCCATCTCTCGCCGTCCATTTTCGAGTACAGCAGCCCGCGCTGGGAATTGGCTTCTGCCAACAATGCCAGAGAAGAAGCGGTCACGGAAAGGTCGTCCCCGTGTGCCAACAGGAGGGTCAGCGAGAGGAACAACGATGGTCTGGGGAGATTATGGGTTGAGGATGGCAGACCACCATCGCCGAGTCAGTGCATCACAATTGAAGATTGGGGAGGATGCTATAAAGGTCCGACTAAAGGGGATGCGTTATCGTCTATACAAGAGAGTCTGTGCAAGCATTGGTGTATACAGCAGTGGTAATGAGGTATTTTTTGCTCAGGACGCAATTGGGAGAGCTAAATCTAATGTTTTTTTTCAGGTCCGTATGGGTAAAGGAAAGGGTAGCTTCGATCATTGGGCTTCCAGAATTGCTGTTAGCAAAGTCATTTTTGAATTGAAGGGAGATATCCACGAGCAAGTGGCAAGAGATGCTTTCCGAATAGCTGGAAACAAGATGCCTGGTAAGTCCCTACTACGATCCTTTGTTCATGGCAACTGCTTACATCTGAAACTAGGGATGTACGAGTTTGTAAAGAAAGGAGATCCGCCTGTTGTTGGTATCACGAAGTTGGATGGGGTTACTTTGGCGGAATTGAAGCGGCCTAGACGGAAGGATCCTCTCCCTATGCCAGGCGCAGCAGCGGCAGAGACAGCCTCAACTACGACATCTACATCTATGTCACCAGAAGCGTAGATTTTTAGTACTAGAACATGTATAAAGTGTACAACACGAGAGTCAGCTACTGCTGGGGTTGGAATCAGAAACCTAGAAACGATTATTGTCATGTTCCACGCGGTATTTGTTTCTGAGGACTCGATTGTGCTTGATTATGCTCTGCATTGGCGAGAAACACTTGCCGGGTCACAAGGAATCCTATTTCTCAAAGCCATATGCTTCAAAATTACCGTCTGGAATCAACGCCTTGCTGTCATGCCAGTTTCCACGCCCATAACGCCATGCTCACAAAGCAACGCCCCTTAGCCTTTCTCGTCTTACTTGAATCTCCATCTATTCCTTTTCGGAATCTTCCCCCGTAACTTGAGTCTCTCTCAAAATCTGATATAGTCAGCTTTGCCACTTCAAAAGATAGTGAAGAAACGAACATCATCCAGCCTCTGCTTCAAGATCGAAAGCATATTCTCCTTGATCACCAAAGTCTGATCATCGAGCTCCTCAACAATAAAAGCATGATCTACAGCATCTATCTTGACGATGATAGATTTAATAGAAGCATCGCACTCCACCAGGACACCTGATACTGTTAGCTTTGAAAGAAAGACAGCTGCATCTGGAGAGAAAGAGACGCTAAAGGGATTGAGTACTAACCTCTGATAGCTCTCGGCATCTTTATCCTTTGGTATCTGGATCACTCGGAAGGTGTTCTTACTGCCGTTTCCAACCTGATAGAGTACCTAGGTAAGGTCGGGTTTGTTTTGTTGTCTTGTGATTCCAAAAGAACGCTGAGGAGGCAGTCTTTTAGCTTTGATGCTTAAACGAAGGCGGCCATTGCGAAATCGACAGGGGTGCTTTCACTTCCATCGAATGAGGGGCAGCCGTTAACCCCAAGCTTTCCAGGTTCGCCATTCCGGCAGATCCGAATCGGGGCTGCATGAGAACTTGAGCCTGGTGAGCCTCCTCCAATGCCATGACGGTCTGAATTGCCGTGCTGATAAATGATAATGTGAAAGAGCCTAGGATAGGTACTCTATCTTGCGACATTTCTCACGCCCGAGCTATCAACTTTCCACTTCTCTTCTGCTTCCTCCACTTCCTCATTTTCTCTTTTTCTCATTTTCTTATCTGCTTCACGTCAAACACCAAGAGACTGGATCTTCGGCGAAAGTGTTCTGCCCCGGCCCATGATTGAGTATAACGAAACGTCAATGAAGCTCTCCAAGACTGCGTCATAGCTTCTTCTCTTACACCAGGATCGAGCTACTGTACTTCAACACCTCTTCTCCCGCCTTTCCTTCTTAGTATCTACTTGCATTTATTTACCCTATATATTTCTATTTGTCGATATCAAATCATGGTCTCGAGGAGGAGGACAGCTTGCCACTGCTCACGGTCACTCCATCACTCCCCCGCAATCCTCTTCCTCTCCGCCATCCTCCCCTCCTCCTTCGCACAGCTCACGGACCCCTTATCCTCACCCCCCTCAAACACCACCCCAACATCACTCAGCAACACCACACCAAGTACATTCCAAATATCCACAACCTCCCCCTCACCAACCTCAAGTCCACCTCCCACCTCTACGCAAAGCAATGCCCCCGCCTCAACAACCAATGCAGATGACAACAATGGCCGGAATCCCAACGGGATGTTCAACTATTATTTCGTAATAGTCGCTATCGTCGTTGTGCTATTCGTGGTAGCAATGCTCTACATCGGCAAGCGCAAGAAGCAAAAAGCCCAGATCCTGCGATCGCATAGCCAGCGAGCATTAGCGCAAGACGTAGAGGGATTGCGGAACCGCTTCGGGATGGGGAGGGGTGCTATGCGACGAGCTCACGCTGGTGGAGGAGCTGGGGAGGTACAGCGAATTGACGAGAGGACCGAGGGGTTGAACGAGAGGGGCGAGGCGCCTCCGCCATACAATCCTGGGTCGAAACCGCCGAGTATACGAAGTGATGATGGGGTAGCTGTGCGAGAGGTCGATGTCTCGAGACCCGGGACGAGGGATGGACAGATGGTGGAATTGAATACGATTGAACCCCAAAGGCAGGATCCGCCGGGATATCATGAGGAAGCGAACAGGAATACGAATATGAATAATGTTGGGGATGAGAGTTGGGCAGATTTGGACATGGCAAGGCCAGCTCCTGCGGTTACTGCACCGCCGAGGAGGGATGTATCTTCAGAGTGATTCTGGAATGTCTTCACTGTCATGTTGGATTGTATTTGGAGTATATATTGGTTGATATTTAGCCTGGCGCTGGTGTGGATACGTAATGAACATACGGCTTGCACAAGAGTTTGAAATGATATAACGATCATGATGCACATATGGATGGAATAGGCAAAAAAGCAAGGCATTTTCAAGGCGTGTAACTATGTACAGTACATTTAAGCACAAAGCCAAAAAGTTCAAATTTCACAGCTGACTTCCAACGTCTGAATCCTACACGCATCATGTTGGCAAGCTCGCTTTCTTCCTCTCGTAGAGAAATTTCCAAGACCTTCACGGGCCGCACAGTAGCTAGCTCTGGTAGACACCCTATCTTTCTCCACCACAAGATCTGACGTTGTCATGCACTCTATTTCCAACACGTGCTCCGCTTCCACTTCCACTCGGATTAGATTGATTGCTTTCGCTCATGTTCGTGTCTCCTCTATCTTGGTATTATTCTGATCTCGTGTCGTTAAGTTCAGCTAGTTGGGACTCCTGACTTTCGTCCACCGAGTTCTGGGAGGAATAGGTGAATTGTGTAGTGTTCAGATTAATGAGAGGATGGAGATGAAAAAATGTAGTAAGAGATGCAAATTCCGTACTGTGATGAGAAGAGACCAAGACGCAACATGAGCGTGTCTTTATACACAAATACACAGAGCGAGAGATACTTTCCTGCGCTACTAAGCCCATAGATCATTAACGAGATGTGGGGAAATTATCACCCAATGCTGCAAATAAACAAGCATCATAAGAGGGGGGGTCGCCAAATGCAACACATCGTGACCGCCTGTCTATGTCTATATATCCATACCTGCCGCTACAAATCCCTATCTTGCGATAGACATAATTACCAATCAAACATGACAAAAGCCCACCTAGCATGCCATGCTTTCTCCCGCCACTTAAGATAGAATACCCGAGTCGGAACGAATATCAATACCGGAATAAATAAACAAACTCGCTCGCTTAAGCGCCCCCTTTCCTCTCCACTCGGGATCTCCGTACATACGCTGCAGAGGAACGAGACAACGGCTAGACGCTTTCTGGATTCTTAATTTTAAGAGTTTTAGGATAGTATTCAAGGTGACTCATGCCGAAGGGTGCGGGATTGGATGGATGCCAAGATAGATGGGAGGTGGATTTCGAAAGGGGTGGGTGCGGGATAGCATAGTAGTGGCGGGATTGGAGCGGGATTGGGGACGGGATTGAGATGAGCTAGTTTATGGCTGCAGCTTACTTGTTTGGGTGGGTATGGGGTATGGAAAGTGCTGGGGACTTTCTGGTTGTTTTTTTTGTTATGAGATCTGGGGACTTAGGAGGGGGAAAGGAGAGGAGGTCAGAAGGTCTTGGGGGAGAAATGGGTTTATAGGGCAAAGGGGATTCGAAGTCTTGAAATTTGTCTACGGAATTGGGGGAGCAGGAGCACGAACAAACCAAGCTGGATAGGAAAACCAATAAAGACACTACATTTAGAGCCAGAGAATGATGTTAAAATTGAATAGCTTTTATTTGTATCTTTCTACAGCATCTCTCTAGTTAAACCGTCTAACCATCTCGGCAGGCTTATTCCCCAAAATTTCATCAATCTCAGCCATAATCTCCGGTGTCAACTTCTCAATCGCATCCAGAGACTTGACGCTATCATAGACCTGCTCAGGACGACTAGCACCAGTAATAGCCGAACTGACATTCTTGTTCTTCAGCACCCAAGCCATAGCCAGGGAAGCTTGACTAATGCCCAACTTCTCCGCAACAGGCTTCAGCTTCGCCACGATCTCGATATCCTTCTTCCAGCTATCGTCGCCGAAACGCTTGTTCATACCGATAACGAAGGGGTCGCTACTGCTTCCCAGGCGAGAATCCTTAGGGATACCATCGTTGTATTTACCAGTCAGGATACCGATCTTGAGAGGGGAGAAGATGGTGAGTCCCAATCCAGTCTCCTCGTACAGGTGTGCGAATTCAGTCTCGACCTTGGTGCGGGCGAGCATGTTGTATTGGGGTTGTTCCATCACTGGGCCGATCAGGTTCAACTTGTCTGCGTAGCGCCATGCTGTTGCGATCTCGTCTGCGTTCCACTCGGATGTGCCCCAGTAGAATGCCTTGCCGGTGTTTATGAGGTAGTTGAATGCGCGGACTGTCTCCTCGATGGGGGTATTGCGGTCTGGGCGATGTGCGTAGATCAGATCGACGTATTCGAGACCCAGACGCTCGAGAGCGTTGTTCGTGCCTTCGATGATGTGCTTTCGTGATAGTCCGACGTTGTTGACTGGGTTGTTGCCGTGGGAAGCTCCCCAGTTGATCTGCAGAGTGTCAATTGGTGATCTTGAGGGAGGACTTTCGGGGTGAAGGAAAGGAATGTATGTGTTTGAGATCTTACCTTGGTTGAAATGACGAGATCGTTGCGTTTCCAGCCAAACTTCTTGATTGCTTGACCCATCACCCGCTCAGACTCTCCCCCGCTGTACCCCTCAGCGCAATCGAAGAAGTTGATTCCAACATCGTATGCTGCCTTCATGCAAGCAAAGGTGTTGTCTTCTCAATATTAGTCTCTGCTCAATTGGTGATGTGACTTTACTTACCACTCTCAACGTGGCCACCATATGTAAGCCATCCTCCCAGCGAAATGGCAGAAACCTGTAGACCAGAGCGACCAAGGAATCTGTATTGCATCTTTGGGAGACCTTCTGGTGGAGACATCTTGGGAATTGAGGTATGATGAATTGATGGAGATGGGAGTTTGACAATGGATTTGTGTTTATGCTTGGGAGGAAAAGAAACAGAAGAGAAGAGCTTGCCTTTATATCCTATGGCGCAACTGGACTGCGGGGTTTATTTTGTATGTCCTGTCCATTCCCGCCTGTATTTCTGTCGCAAGAGTGGGGAGAGAGCCCTCTGCAAGTTGCATTGGTGGCTGCAGGGGACAGCAGAACGGCAGAAAAGGCAAGACTTCCATTAGAAATCACAGCACGGTGAGGAGTCACCAAAGCGGCCCAGGATTTGGGAGATATGCTCGCTGAAATACCCTTTGATATGATGATGTCAAGCGTTCTTTTCCAAAAGTCCAATTGTTCACAAGGGAAGACATGCCGTGCCTGTGATCTTTCAAGCTCCTTCTCCTTGGGGATTTCGGTGCAAAAATACCCCGCCAAACGTCCATTTAGTGAGGGCCACCGTAGTGTGTACCTATTTTAAAGCCCCTGAAGACGCTCGAGCCACCAGAAATGAACGATTGTGACTGGCTCAATAACTATGTGGGGCTTTCGAGGGTAAATCCAACGACACCTCTTCCCTTCGAAGATCTTCTTCTCTCGAATAATTCCACAACTGTGATCAAGAATGTGTTTCAGTGCGACGACCACAACTGATGATATGAGAGGGGATGCGCGTAGCATTGAAGTTAGCCTTGCTTATGCGCTCCTACTAGACAGATGAGGTTCCATGTTTTCCTTCTCTGGTGTTGGGCACTCGCCGTGTTTTGGACGTCAAATTTGCGTCGGTGCTTTCGTTCGAGGAGCGCATAGAGTCTGCTGCAACCACGCCTCTTGGACTAAATTTCTTCTTCCTGGGCTACTGGTACTTTCCTTTTCCTAGAGAGGACACTTCGGATTTCATTTTTCTTCTTCTTGGGGACAACGAAGAATCTGGATCTAATGTCTGCCACAGACAAAGCTGAACTCCTGCTGAGGTTCTTTCTGGGCATTTGAGGTCAACAACTGCTTAGATGTGGCTTTCTCTCTCTACTCGACGCCACTTGGTAACGTTTCATTTGATTGTCTCTGTCAATCAACAAAGAGAGAATATGTATGAGGAGTATTTCTGGGTATGGACATCTGCTTGAGGATAGTTATCCTGATGGCTTCTTGAACATCCTTTCGAACGCGAAAGGCTTTTGCAGACATCGAGAACGGAACTCCAGACCTCTGGTATTCTCCTCAATCTAGCTTCAATGCTTGGATCTTGTGTCACATGCGGGCCACTTGATGCCCTGAACTGTACTTCATCATCTTTCCAACAACCTTTTCAGCAATGGAGTTTTCTGTGTATGGTCGCGCTTGCGTAGATGGGATGAGCGTGGGTGGAACTTCCCTTAAATCACTGGCTCTGTCTCCAAAGATCTACACTTGCAGATCTGTAAAGCATGCGGTGTCCACCTGGCTCAATTGCCAAGCCCACCTTTGGGCACTGGGCTGATTATGCTGTTCCCATGGGGTATCATGAGAGCCTTGACTGCTTCCCAAGAAGCCTGTGCAAGCCCATGAATATAGCCAACAGTTACACTGCGCCTGCCAATTGATCTAAGGTGTTGTACCATATCTCCGATGTGTGTATCTGACTGGGTTGTACCCGCTGCTTGTAGGAAAGTCTTGTTGGCTTTCTCCAGAGCTTCTTGTCTATTCCGATCGCCGTTGGTAGTGCTGCCACGGAGACGTCCATGTCTGTAACTATGCTTTTTGGCTTCCCAGCCTGCGTGGCTGATCTTCCTGATGCTTTCCCTGTGTCTTCTTTTGTTCCGGCTGCTGCTCATCGAGGATCTTCTTGCTCAGCTGCTTCCCAAGGGGAAGTGGTGTTCTGCAAGCTCTGTCTGAGTTAGCAAGCTGCAGATATGACTAAGGGATTAAGGCAAGTGACTGGAGATATATGTTAGTGTAATGTGGTCTCACTCACCGAAGTTTCTCTAGACTTCCATCATCTCCGAGTCTCGGTGCTGCTCATGTCCCAGCTGCATTGAAGCTGCTACGGGTATAGCTCTGAGCTTTGGGTTTGTTGTGACTGCTCTTGTAGATATCTACCTAGACATTAATGATCTTTCAATGCATACAAGATATATACTTCAAGTATATACCTAGCCCCATAGATACATGTATGTATATATATGTCAAGCAACAATCTACCTCCCTACCTATCCTCTCACCTGGACTATTCTGCCGCGGTGAATGCCTAGGTAGGTAGGCTGATAGGTGGTGGGAGCTCGTCGTCGATGACGCTAGAAGGCAACTGAAGGGCGTTTCTTCCTCCCTTGGTGGTTCAGGCAGGTCGACTGCTCGCTTGCGGCCTACTTAAACTCCCCACCACTCCGTCGCGTTCAACTCTTCTTTTCCCCAACAACCTCTTTCCGCAAAGCCTTCCTCCCCCCTCCCTTCTCCAACCCTCAAGATCTTCAACTGTGTCTCGTGAGTGCTTCGCGAGGTAAGGCATTGAAGAAGTACACTCTGTCAATTGTAAGTTGCCTCCCCCTGTCCTCCACCGTCGTCGGCCCTCAATCCCCTGCACAGGCGCAAAACTCCTTTTCCCCAATTGAGGAATCAGAGGTGACCTTGGTCAGCACAGCCATCTACTCCTTCTCTCTTCGATTCTGCCCTTCACCCTCTCTTGATCTGCCTGGAAACCGTCTCGCTCTCTACGGCGTGTTTTCTGCAACCATCTCCAGGTCGCGCTGCCAAGCCCGATATGTTTACTTTGAGACCATCAACCCATCGTGTCAACAAACAGGTTCCTGTTCCACGTCACATTTCCAATCACTCCACTACTTCACTTCTATCACCATCATCATTTGCCTACAAGAGAAATCTCAATTTGAATTGATTGGCAAGTCTCCTACGTGTCGTTGCTGCTGGCTCCTTCCCATTGCCTCTCGCCTCAACTTGGATTTGAATCACCTTCACCTTCCCTCAGCCTTATCTCCTCACAACGCTAACCGGCTCTTTCCGCAGACAAATCAAACAACCTTCCTTGCGGATACCTCAATACAAGATGTCTTGGGACACTAGTGCACCTCCTGGTGGCGGAGGCGGCGAATGGGGCTCGGGACCTACTACCACTGTCAATGAGCCTACCAATGGTGGCGTCAATACATTTGGTGAGGCCGAGAACAATGCCAATGCCTTCAATGATGATGGCTTCGGTGGCGGTGGTGCCTTTGGTGATACTGCTGGCGGTGGGGCAGGCGGCCCTTCGGGAGGCTGCTTCAACTGCGGCGAGGAGGGGTACGTTTATCTTCCAGCACCTCTCTTAATACCTGGTACTCTGCTAACAATCTATCAGTCACATGCGTGGCGATTGTCCAAACCCTGTCAAGCCCCGTGCTTGTTTCAACTGTGGTCAAGAGGGGTACGTTTTCAACTCGCAAGCCCCCACCCCCAACTCAATCCTTCACACGTTCACAGTCGCCTTCACATACTCCCTTCCCATACCTCCTCACAGACTACCTTTATAATTTTTCCTTCCTCGACTCCAAGTTTCGCACGTTCTCACTCGCCCTTGGCACATTGAACTGACCTCTCCTTAGACACACCAAGCAGGAGTGCACCAACGAGACCGTTGTTCGTGAGTTCTCGGGTACTTGCCGTACCTGCGAGAAGGTTGGTCACCGTGCTACGGAATGCCCTGATAAGCCACCCTCGATCTGCAAGAATTGCTTGGAGGAAGGCCATGAAGTAAGCACACCCCAGAACAATCAAAAATATCCTCTAACCGACTTCACAGATTGTTGGTTGCACGAATCCTCGCAAAATCGACCGTACCCACGTTAAGGATGTCTCGGGCGAGCAAGCTTGGGAGTTGATCAAGCAAGCTGTCGCAGAGCGTGACCTTGACGATGTCAAGGATGCTGTCGAAATGTACGTCAAGGCTTGCCAAGATGTTACATACCCACAACTCGAGGATGCCTTCCGTACTCAAGGTGTCGGTATCTTCCTCATTGCCATCGAGAAGGAGCTGAGCATCACCTACACAAACATGGACTTGCAAGGCAACCTCGGCAAGACCTATGCTATCTCATGGCGTTGGTCTGACAAGCCACGTGCTCCAAAGGAGATGGATATCTGGCCAAGTTCCCCAGAGGAGAACATGAAGCGTCTTGCTGATGCTGGTCAACCAACCGATTGCAAGATGCCCAAGTGCTCCAATTGCAACGAGCTGGGTCACACTCAGAAGTCGTGCACCGAGGACAAGATGGAGACCGACCGCGCTCAGGTTAAGTGCTACAACTGTGATGAAGTTGGACACCGCGTTCGTGATTGTAAGTTGACCATTCCATTGTGCAAGCCAAAGCTAATCGTTTGCAGGCCCTACTCCTCGCCCTGACAAGTTCGCCTGCCGTAACTGCAAGAAGTCTGGTCATGGGTACGAGATCCTACAACTAATTTCGTTTCTCATCACTGACATCTTGAACAGTGCAAAGGAATGTCCCGAGCCTCGCTCTGCTGAAGGTGTTGAATGTAAGAAGTGTAGTGAGGGTATGTATCGAAGCAAGCTTTTTTGCAATCAACATGTACTGACACAAACACAGTTGGTCACTTCAGCCGAGACTGCCCTCAGGGTGGTGGTGGTGGTGCTTGCCATAACTGCGGTGAGACCGGTCACCGAAAGCAGGATTGTACGAATGAGAAGCAACTAATCTGCCGTAACTGTGATGCCATCGGACACATGAGCAAGGAGTGCGACAAGGTATGTTTTATTCCACTCTGGCATTCGGGCTTGTCCTTTGATCTAAATATAAAGACTTGTGAAAAATACATACGCTAACTCTCTGTCCAGCCAAAGGATTGGTCCCGCGTCAAGTGCTCTAACTGCGAGGAGATGGGCCACAGCAAGGGTAGGCTTCTCCCCCGACCCCAACTTGCAAACTCAGTACTGATCTCAAATAGTTAAATGCAAGCAACCTCCAAAGGAGGAGAGCGGTGATGCTGGCTTTGGAGGTGATGCTAGTTTCGCTAGCAACACTGGCAACTTCGGCTCCGGTGGCGACGGCTTTGGTGCTGCCCCTGCTGGTGAGAACCAATACGGAGGAGGTGGTGGAGGTGATGGTTGGTAAATAATGTGTTTTGAACTTCGTCTCAGTCGGTTTCCACTTGGATGACAGACAATGGGTCGGTGTTCATTTCTTGGGTTCTTCTCGTCGGTTCATCTCTTGATGATAGATGATGGGTTGTTCTGCCTCCTTTGCCGTTTTTTCCTGCGGATTTGCGACCTAAATGGTGGATATGGATGGGATAAGTGGTTAAGCTAGCTAGTTACTTCGTTTTCCGGCAATTAGTGCAATCAAAAGTCTGCATACTGGTGGTAATATCTACTGTCCTCTTCTGCTAATCGAGGCTCGTGAATTTACATACGCTTTGACTTCCAGTAAAGTATTCGGAGTTCTCACTCATCTATTTGGGTGGGGATGAGTGAGCACCAGAGGCTTGCTTCATGGACGTTTAGATGAGGAACGAATCACATTTCCCCCAGGCTAGAGAAGCCCAGGTCTCTTTCCTCCTAAACGGACGACTAACTGGTGTCATTTAGCCTAAACATACATGCCCAAGTTGTTCAAGACATCTATCTATGAGTTCAATCTCAGCGATCTAGAACAGAATATTTTCCGAGCCATCACAAATACACTCTTTATGAGACAGACAGCAAGCCATTCAGTCGAGTAACGAAAAGCTAGATGCAAAAAAGTCCTTCTCCTACAATTCTCCTACTTGTTCGGATTTCCTCTTTCGGCTTTCCAGGGCAACATTAGTCCAGGAAGGTGGTTTAACATCCAGGTGTGGCACCAGTCTTCCTCCCTTCGAACCCTTCCAACCCTGTACTACCAGGAGCAATTCAGTTGTTCCAAGATAGTAGCCAGTCTCCCTGATTTGCTGCCTTGTGGCCTAATATTGCGTTTGCTGCAGTTAGGTGCATTTATCAAACTTAGTCCAATCCAAATTTATTTGGACCCCCAAAAAATAAAGCGTGCCTGCAACCATACAATGCCCTTCAAGCTGTGTGGATGTTACAAACTTCGTGTCTTCTTGTTGCCTTTCAGCGAAGATTGAGTTAGAGTGATAGTACAGCCTCCGAAGGGTTCTTAGAGGGACAGTCTTCGATTCTCTCTTTAAGCATCTCTCTATACTATCATCTGAATACTCACTTTCCATTTGCTTAGAAAAAGCGCAACCACTGTGGGATATTCCTGCCTCTTGTTCTCAGCATCCAAAACGTTGGACATAGAAGCTCCAAGCGTCAAAACACTCGGGGATATCGGCAAACTGCGGGATATATTGAGTATTCCACTCTCCCCTGTAGTCGGCCGTGTAAGTAGCTTTGCAGTGTTCCCAGTACTGTGGGTACCAGCCTGATTGATGCCAGTCAATAATGGCAACTATTCGATAGGGCGCATCGGACGTGACCAAGATGTTGCTTGGATGCAGATCGGCGTGAGTGAGGGTGATGGGAGAATCATCTGGAAGTTGGTCACGGAATGGATCGGGAATGAGAGAACGATCTGGCCAGTGCCTTTCCAAACCCTGTTTGGTCAAGAAGGAGAGCTAATCGTGGAATTCACCGACTGAAGAGAAAGGACCAGCGGGAGGCTTTAGCCCGTCCGTGACATGATATCAAGAAGAGGTTGGCGGTTGATGTGGCCTGGAAATTTTAGCTTATGATATATCCACCATTTTGAGAAATCTCCCACCTAGGAATTGATCCTCCGGATCTTGTTTTAGACTTCGCAGCTCCAATAGCATCTCCCGAAGCTGGCCACAAACGTCGATCCTCTCTGGCTTCTCAAGCGACTCCCATTTGTTTTCAAGCGTTTCGCCTTGGATAAGCTCCATATAAATGAAAAAATCACCACCATCTTCACACCAGCCGTACACTTCAGGAACAGGCACTTGGTGAGGCCGAAGTCGACGGATTGCCCAGAGACACAGGGCCTCCGCGATTGTAATCTCTTCTCCGAACTTCACAACGAGCTTTAGCTCTTCGAATCGAACGGTCGTAGATCTTGACAGGTGGCGGGTTGTTTGAGCGGCGCGGACCGCGGCGGGCGAAGGCAGAGAAGAGTTTGGTCCATTCTCGGAAAAGTACGTTGATTCTTTGAGAACGACTGAAGAATCTGATGGGAGCATATTGACTGAGACGGAGCGACTAGCATTGTCGCTTGTTGGAGCCGAACTCATTATTGCAGACACACGGGAATTGCGCTGGAGAGTTGTGTAAGTTTTGATCAGGACTTGAGGTGGTTCGAATTTTGATAGTCGCAAAGCAATTTAATGTAGAGTGTCCCACGTGACAAATACTTACATTCCAAAGGTACCTCAGGGTACTAACTCAAAAATCCTCAGCGACTGCGTGTCTTTGTGTCCCCGATATATTGCCAACTTGGAATTTTAGCATGATCGTCGTAAAACATGTCCTGGTTTTGTCAGGTTAATTTGAGTCTGCGTCCAAATGTCAATTCTATCGTGTTTGAGTTTTAACAAGTAATAAGCTTTCACAAGTATACGTCTCAGTATCTTCAGAGAGGAACATGTAAGTTTGCCCCCGTTCCCCCAAGGTAACTACGTAACCAAAGGTAGGTATGTGAACCTTGGTCCTCCGGATTTCCTGTTCTGGAAAGCCGAAGGGGGTAAGCGCTTGGCTTGGGGTATTTCCCCGCCTCCAGATTCTGAGCCTGGCCTGGCTCTTCAACTTCTACTGTACCTAAACCCGGACGGGCAAGTAGCAGCGATAAATGCACACCATCCGGCGGGAATTATTTCGTAGTCCCAAACCCCACCGCTCATGAAGGGCCGGATATCAACCTGGATGCCAAGCGCAAGTCCCGAGGTCTTGCCCCCTTGGGCACGCGAGAACGAGTCAGTCGTTCGAGATGTTTGGCTGTGGGGATGGATTATGATTTTCTGGAGAATAGGTACTAACTGGAGAAGCGATGGAGCGGAGTGAAGTCTATTTGATGGGGTGGTGAAAGCTGGGTGTCAGGTTTGGCAGTAGCAGGAGTCTTCCCCGTCACACTTGACTAAGTGATGTGATCTACCTCTCGGAATATACAAATGAGTACAAGCGCCACTCAAGGCATTTTCGAACGACTGTCTTTCTTTTGGGTATAAGAGATCAACGGCTGTCCCATATCTTCGGGTCGAGCATATCAGTCCGATATTTTTTTCTTTCTGTCTTTATATGAGAATATCTTGATCTTGTCATCGAGCTCTTGGATCTATCTCGACTATATCTGGTCAAGTCCTTCTCTTGAGAAAGGGACTTTGAATCTTTCATCATGTTTGGTGGCGGGAGATATTTCGGCCTTCGTGGTCAGAAATTGACCTTGGCGATTAACATCATTGCCGGTCTTGACTTTCTGTAAGTGTCTGACCCAATCCTTATAGATGTGCTCGAGGTTTCGCTCTTGAGTCTGTTCAATATCACCGCGCTACTCTGAGAGCAAGACTCCACACAGCTCTGGGCACATTGTGAATCCAGCTAACAACGCTCCAGCCTCTTTGGTTACGACCAAGGTGTGATGGGAGGGCTTCTCACACTGGGAAGTTGGGTCCGACAGTTCCCCGAAATCGACACTGTAAACAATCCCGGAAACACGCACATCTCAACCATCCAGGGAATATCCGTCGCCAGTTACAATGTCGGCTGCTTCGTTGGCGCGGTGATCACCATCTTCATTGGCGACATTCTGGGTCGCAGGAAGATGATCTTCTTGGGCTCTTCCATCATGATTGTCGGTGCTGCTTTGCAATGTTCTGCTTTCAGCTTGGCGCATTTGATCGTAGGGAGGATCATCACTGGGTTTGGGAATGGTATGAATACCTCGACGGTGCCTACTTGGGCTTCTGAGACGTCGAAATCGCATGTAAGGATACCAAACCTCTCCTTGGTGGCAGCTTGTTGACTTGCGCTAGAAACGTGGAAAAATGGTCATGGTTGAGGGTGCTATGATTACTGGTGGCATTGCTCTCAGTTACTGGATCGATTTCGGCTTCTCTTTCCTTGAGCCGAGTAGTGTCTCATGGCGATTCCCTATCGCTTTCCAGATCGTCTTTGCTGTGCTCTTGCTCATCTTCATCATGGAACTTCCAGAGTCTCCTCGGGTAAGTCTCTCTCTCACATGGTTGATAGTCAATAAGAAACATACTAACTTTCGCAGTGGCTTATTCTCAAGGGCGACGAAGACGAAGCAACATCTGTCATCGCAGCACTGGCTGACCTTCCCACTGATGATCAACTCGTAACAATCGAGTTTACCATGATCAAAGATACTGTCCTCGAGATGAAGGAGCACGGTTGGGCTGATCTTTTCACGATGGGTCCTGAGAGACAGTTCCACCGTGTTGTCCTTGGTTACGTGAACCAAGTGTTTCAGCAGATCTCCGGAATCAACCTAATCACCTATTACGCAGCAACAATCTACGAAGAATATATTGGACTGGGAGGGACCACTGCTCGCATTCTCGCCGCTGCCAACGGAACCGAGTACTTCCTCGCTTCCTGGATCGCCGTGTACACCATCGAGAGATTCGGCCGTCGCCAACTCATGCTTTTCGGCGCTGCTGGCATGTCCGGGTCCATGGCCCTGCTAGCTGGCATGAACTACATGTCGCAAGTCAACAAAGGTGGTTCGGCACCTGGTATCATCTCAGCTGTTCTCCTCTTTGTGTTCAACACCTTCTTCGCTATCGGCTGGCTGGGTATGACTTGGCTGTATCCAGCTGAGATTGTACCTCTCAAGATCAGAGCTCCTGCTAATGGACTGAGCACGAGTGCTAACTGGGCCTTCAATTTTATGGTTGTGATGATTACGCCGGTGTCGTTTACTTCGATTGGATATCAGACGTATATCATTTTCGCTGTTATGTAAGTTTGCCCTCTCCCTTTTCCTTGGATCACTCTGTTTCAATGCATTGTCTGGATAATATGAGAAGAATGTCAACTAACACATAAACAGCAACGCATTCATCTTCCCCGTAGTCTACTTCTTCTACCCCGAGACAGCATACCGCTCGCTAGAGGAAATCGACACTATCTTCCGCAAGACGACCAAGGGGTGGAGGGGCTGGTTCGACGTCGTACAGACGGCTAGGGATGAGCCGCTTAGGTATGGCAAGCATGGGGAGCTGTTGGTGGATTATGTTAATACAGATGAGCACACTGGGAGGATCGGGAGTGTGGCGCATCAGGGGGGCGTGAAGGGTGGTGAGGTTAGGGGCGTGGAGAATGGGAGTCAGGAATCGAGTGAGTATGGGAAAAATGAGAGGAGTGCTGTTTAGGTGTGAGAGTTTGGGATGTTTTGACGAATAGGGGGGAGGAAGGGGAGGAAGATACCCGTTATGGAGGCTGTTGGTTGGAGATAGGAGGGCGGAGGAAGAATATTGTTTGTAGAAATTTGCAGATTTTCCTTAGAAAACTATGTTGGATACGGATTGTACAATAAATTATTTATTGATTATGTAGGCTGGATGTGTCTAAGATTTGCAACGAAAAAAAATGTAGAGTCTTGCTTAGAGCTGCGTGGCGAAGAAAGGAGTTGTTCGTGACTGCGGCTTTTGAGGACCATGTGTGCTTTCTTTAGCTCGTCATTTGACCAAGTGACATCCAGTGCAAGACACGGTGTAGAGTACTAGATGACGGCAATCTCAATCAAGACTTTCGCACTCCCCAATCCCC